>KK113175.1:586564-610352 GCA_000611955.2 Stegodyphus mimosarum
CTGCTTCTACCTAAGTTCATCTTCGGCTGCATGAGGAGTTTCGCCCTCACCTCGGACTTTTTCCACCCACGTTTCAGGTTTTATTCCACCTGACCATTGCGGAAGTCAGCCAGAAGGGAAGATAAGTGTGGTTTTTTTTCCTTTTATTTTATTTAGAAATAATTTATCTGGTCAATAGTTATATTTTCATCCTTAATTAATTGAGCAAACCAAAACCTTGGTTCTTTATTAAGTTAGGAAAATGTTTCAGTTGCTTGATTGATTTGAGCTGTTTAAGAGTATAGTTGTTTTACTCAGTGCCTATCGAGATTTTCTTTACAATGAAATGATGTTATGGAAATTTTAAGCTAACTCTAACTAAAGGAAAAAAGATAAAATATTTTGTTAAGGTTCTTAATCTAGTTAATGCACCGAGATTGAGAATTTACCTTCTCGTGCCTGCTGCTAAATAAAATTTATTGGGAGAAATAAATTAGGGCGATAGTTGTAATTTAACCCAACAGTCCTTGTATACATTACGTTGAGTGTAAAGATCATTCTAGGAATTTTGTTAATGTTGTGTTTTGTTTGATTTCCTTTTTATGTGCAATACGTTTGATAAATATTTCGTTCTACAAAACCTTATACAAATACCCTGTATTAAGTTAATTTGATTATGTAAGTGTAATATAGTTCGAAGTAAATATTAAACTAATTAGTACCTTAAGGTGCAATCAATTTATATATTAACATATGTTTGATTTCTCTCTGGAAAAAATAGCCTTTTTACAGAATATTTCAAATATTATTAATGTTTAGAAGAACTCTTTTTGATAAATAAATGTCATTTATTTCTTGGATAACAATTGTTTGTTTTATTTAATCAATACTCATGATCATCACCAGTTATCAACTCGAGGTTATTCCGATCCATATTAATCACAACGCAATGACTGAAAACGTTTAGGTTAGATTTTTAGGAAAATTCAAATTCGTGTATGGTGTCTTCTTAAATGGTACAGTATTACAATAGAATTTACGAAGTGGCGTTAATTTATAATGACACCATACAAACAAGCAAATCGTTTATTCAAATTCATTTTTTATGAAGATTTGTTTCATGCAAACATTTGCGTTAATATTCAAAATGCGGAGTTTGGAAGACTAAAACAAATGTTTTTCAGTTGTTTCTTGTTTTAATACCTTAGTTCCTTTTCTATCCATTTCACCATGGGAGATCAGGAAGAAAATAAAAAAGACAGGAGAAATTACTTAGAGCAAAACACTTCTAATGCTTCTGGGGGGGGGGGAACAAACTTGTCTTTTGATAAGATATTGTGGGCGGAATGTACTGTAGGCGGAAAGAAGATGTGTCCTCAACTTTAAAATCGAACCTATTTTGATATCTATGACACCATATTTATTTGATACTTACGACAAGCGTTTTATAAGAGTTTTGTCTTAGAATCATGTAATATTATTTTCATATTGTTTTCCAGAATTTTGAAAAGTATAAAGATAAACATAATATTTTAAAATAGTTAATAATATTTTAAAATACTTAAAAATATTAACTTAAAATAAAATATATTTAATAATATTGTTGAATAAAATAAAACTGCTTTAGTCTCTTCGAAAAGCGTAAATTAATTTCAGATTTTATTATGTAATACTGTAATACTATTGAAATATTACTGAAATATTACTTATACCGCAATGGTACTTAAAAAATGGAACTGTCAGGTCCAATATATGCCTTCATAGTGACAATAATTGGCCTTTCAGTAATTCTAACTAAGAATGCTTATAGATATTTATTTGGATTACTAATTTTCCCCATTTTGTAAGACTTATTTAATTGGCTTACTATTTGAATTTTTACTTGAGTGAACTTAGTATGTAAAATAATTCGGAAAAGTAACACATATTTAGAGTTAAGTATAAATATATGACATTTTAGAGCTTCTTATTTCTGGTAAATTTCTTTCAAAGAAACTGATAGAAAACTGCAAAGGAATTAAAAATTACAAAAACCGTTAAATATTTATTAAATTATAAGAAAATTTTATATTTCTATTGCGTATTCTCGTGGTGCGAAGTGGTAGTGCATTCACTTCCCATTAAGAGATCCAGACCTCGAATCGCTGCGAAGGGCACAACTAGATTTTTGAGCTTCTGTTTCGAGGAAACTAATAGCTATACAAAAGGAATTTAAAGAATTATTAAAAGACGGGTAAAGATTAGCTATATGAATGCATTGTCAAATATAATTTAATTGTAATAATTGTAATATATTGTTAGTTCTTTAAAAAACAATTGCACATTTCGAGCCATGTATTTTATGGCTGCATAAGACAATACTAAAAGCAATGTTGAACTGTGCTGGATGAATGTTACGTGTCAGAAAAAAATTAACAATTTCAAATGTTTTGATAATAAAGCACGATCAGCTTTTATGCAAAACATAGATATTCAACCATCTTTCTTTTCTACGTGCGCTTGCAAGCGGAATACAATTTCTTTTTCCAAGGATTATATGGTTTTACGAATATTAATCTTATTAGAATATACTCTGGAATCTCATCTGGAATTTTCTGGACTCTCATTATATCTGAAATTTTGTGTCATTTTTTTCTTATAGTTCTTTCAGCAAACATGTTTTGGAACACATGGTTTTATTTTCTTGATTAATTTTTATGATTTCTTTCTCAAATTTAAGTTTTTTGCAAAATTATCTTAATATTATAAAATCATTTGATTTGTCAGGGACTAGGAATAAATAGTTATTAAAGACTGTTTTCTTTCTGTATGTATTATTATTTATTTTTTACGTGAGTAAACGTAGTATGTGAAATAATAGTAGCACATCCATGTTTCAGTTTTTGATATTTAGAGCTTAAATCGCCGCGGAGGGCACAGATAGATTTTAAGCTTCCTGTTTCGAGAAGTCTAATAGCTCTACACAATGACCCTAAAGAATTATTAACCAGAAAAACCTTTCTTTCTCAAAAGCAGTTGATTTTATCATTAAATCATTCGCTTATTTCTGGGGCTTGCAACAACATTCCCAAGTATCATTCCTTTCTCATGATTATTGCTATTATTTTCTGAATTATATCAAAAGCATTTCGTAAAATGTTTTCCTACAGTCTTTGCTGCTTTAGAGTATATTATAAACAGCAAAGCCAGATATGTTAAGAATTTAGATAGAACTTAATTTCAGCACATCATTTCTCGACAACCCTAGCAGTTTATTTACATGTACATATAATTATCCCTCTCGTGGTGTTTGTTGCTCTGGTTACAATTTTGACATCGGTTTGTAAACTATTCACTAATAATCTATCCAGCTCCAATTTTGCATCCACATTTTGTGGATGGCAATATATGGGAATATATAATGAAGTGATTATTTTTAGAATCCGAATAAAATTTTTTAAAATACTATACTGAAACTATTTTTCACACATAGATTCATATAAGAAAAAAAAAACTAAAATTTTCAGAATTTATTGTATAAAGCGGGAATATTTGATAATAGAACTGACATCTAGATGCACTGTTTCGAAATGTCCTAAATGAAAATATTTTAATATATAGGTTTGAAATGGAAACAAAAACAAACCATGAACTCTTTTATTTCGAAACATTTTCGTTCAAAATGAGTGTTCATTCTTACGGTTGATGGCCAAGTTAGCAACAGGTTACAGCTTCATATATTTACTCCCACGGTAGGTGATATCTTTAGCAACGCGATATAGCATTGAAGTTGCCATGGATTTCAGAACGTAGTTGACATACAACAGTTTTGATTCAAATGTTTTAAGTAAATTGTATATAGATTGGATTATATTAATTAGAAGTAGTTTGAATTTATTAAAGCTATAAAAACGAAATGTTGCAGTTATTTTTTCGTCGCCAATTAGATTAGCTGCCAGTAAAAATTTAGACACAGCACAGGCTGAAAACGACGAGGCTGAAAACAGTGGCAACTACAGCAGCTAGAATGTTTACCACAGCGGCGATATACTTGGAGGTACAGCGACGAAATTTGGAACGGTGTTTAGAACAGAGACTGAACATTTGGAGGAACACGGGGTATACGCAGTTTTAAATCAGTACAGTGGCTAAAAATCTGTGGAGGACAATGTATCAAGGGAAAGAAACCTTCACCCAAAGAGCCAGCTGCATTTTCTTTGTCAATTCAAAAAGAGCCTCTTACGGGTGAGAGGATGTTTTTAAATAAACCTTAACTAAATTTTCGCCTTTAGTATAGGGACGGAAGCCTGTTAAGGTGGGAGTAAGCTTAATCTCAACCAATCTATTATAGCGTTGTATACTTACTCTTATGCCAAATAATCTCATTAGCAACACGATGTAGCATAGTGGTTACGGCAGATTTCAGAACATAGCTGGCCTAGCAATTTATTTGTTGCACTGCTCCTGATCATGTCATAAGCTTCAATTTTTAAAGAAAAAAGTCTTCCATATACAGTAAAAATGTGGTCATAAAGCTTTAAAATCTGTTTTTATCTAAAATTAAGAATGTTTAATGTTACCAACATTAGCAGAAAATGGCCATCCAATAAACAAGAATCTTAACTAACACTTTAAATTCTCCTGATGAGGATTTTACGAGTTCAGCTGGAAACATTGACTTTAAGAACAATAATAACCGACAGACATTTACCACACTATCCCTTTAAAGAATCGCAGAAGTAGCTCAAAATGCCTTAAAGATGACACAGTAAAAAAAATCAAATGTTTGTTTTCCTGTATATTATTTTTGAATACAAAACAATATAAACTTTAAAGTGTCGAAATAAAATTAAAAAGTATTCTATTTTAAATAATTTATTATTCTATTTTAAATAACTCTATTTTTGCACAAATAAGCGATATATTGCAGTAATTTGGAAGGTAAATATCTTACGCATTTTTGTCTTAGACAGTGTTTTCTTTGATAATGGGAATAAAAACTATCGTCTGCCTAAGAGACTCTGGCTAAATGGAACCTAGCTCGTGCCCGAGTTGCATACTTAAATACCTACATCTAATTCATTTTGTCAGCGATTTCTGCCTAACGGACCATAAAGGGGTCTTTGGCTATATGAACTCATTCAAGGAATCTTATTGAGTCAAACTGCTAAAATTGAAGTCACAAATACCGGATAATTACCTAAATAATTTAACAGCAATGCTATTTCCCATCCTGATTTTCTCATTCCACATTTCGGCGTTGGTTTCATTGCTGAAAGAGCTATTTGGAAAATGTGAATAAATTTTATTAACTAATAAATCGAATTGAAAGAAAGAAGCATAATTTTCTCAGAGTATTATAAGACAGTCTTATTTTTAAAGAGTTAAAAATCGTGATATATGTTTTGAAAATTTAGATGAATTCATGTTTAAAAGATAAAGAAAGTAAGAAAAGATCATTTCAGCAGCAGCTTATATGACTCAAAGCTACTAGATATCTTTCTACCACGAGTTAATGCAACTAAGCGGTCTAGATATCTTTCTACCACGAGATAATGCAACTGAGCGGTGTTTCAGGCATGAAAAAAACTATACTGACAAGAACAATAGCGCAAATTAGTTCCCTTTTCAAAAACCTCTTTTGCAGTACATGCGTAAATAAGGGCAATTAATTAAATTACCTGCTGCAAACGTATGTGCCATTTCCGATTCATGTTATTACGGAGATATGTGAATAATAATAATGTGATAAGAGAGGATTTTGATACTTGTAAAGAATTTTTAAGTAAATTATCAATTACAACGTAATTGAATATATAAGGAAGCAGAAATTCTTACGCAAAATTGGACCTATACAAAGGCAAAGTAATCTCAGCAATGTAGGGCAAACAAGGCAACGCAGTCACGAAACTGGTACATGCAGGAGTATATTACGTTCGAGTGATAATGAACAGAATTAAGGAAAAGAAACTTTCAAAGACAAAATAACGAACCCCAGTACTCTGACATGTCTTAATAAATTGTATGTGCATTCAAATAACTGCGCTATGAAGCTCATAAATTACTTCGCGTCGACGAAAATCATACGCACTGCAGGGCAAGCAACTCCAATTTATGTCTTCCGTTCTCTTTCTTCATTGGAATTAAAAAAAAAGAATTTTATCAAATTACAAGCTAGCTATTTTCCATTAACGTCAAAAAATATTTTCCGATCTTTTGAAACCACTGCCTAGAAAGAGGAGACTAACAAAGCTGGATAATACGTATTTTTATCGAACTTGTAATACAGAAGGTGCGGATTGGTAAAATATATTTATTACATAGTTTTTAAAGATCGATCTCGACGTTTATCGTTACTTTGTTGTATTTCTTTTTTCTATTTTGTGCACATGTCTCAATTATTTTACATTTCCTTTCTTATATATTATACTACTTTCCTCTTTTTTAAACTGTTTTATTCTATGAACTAATTTCAAGATATTGGTTGAAACGTTTTAATTTCCTCAAATTTTCACAAGTTTTTTTCTCAAGTTTTAATTTTTTCTCAAGTTCAAGAAAGGGTTTCCCTTATTTTGCACAAGTTTGATACCTTTAGTGAGCCTCTCTAATTTCTCTAGTATTTTATCCCCAGGATGTAAATTTAAAGTTAAGTATAGTGAATATTTAAACCCATAAATTTTTGAGTTTATTCAGAGCGTGTTTTCGCTAGCCAAAGCACGTTTCGTTGCTATCTCGCTGTTACGCTAGTAAGCCTCTTGGCCATTTCGGATTATCCTCACGCCTGTTAGATTCTTTTCAGTCATCTCTTAGGTGTAATTTAACGTGCTAATCCAGCACTATTTTATTTCAGATTCAACTTGAATTATATTCCATAATTTAGTTTATATATGCCAAATATGCTTACAATAGTGCTGATATTTCTTTTTACGTTTTCCTTCAGATTGTTAACGAAAGTTATTTCAGTACCTTTAAGTTATCGGTGAAATTATATGCTACCAAAACGTTATCTCTGGAACTAATTTAATACCGAACTTCGGAATTAAATACAATTACAGCATGATCTCCCTAAATTTTGAAGAGAATCACTAAAAGATCTCTTCTACAGTGTAATCGTTGATTTTAGATCCCGGTGTGTGACATAAAGAATTACTTCTCGAACATTTTCCGTTTTTCTTAACTAATTTAATCTTCCAAAGATCGAGAGGGGAAATTACCGAAGAAAATCAATTTCTAAAGAACGCAGTTACACTAAGAACATGACAAATGAAATGTACTCATGGATAAACTTCTGATAACTATCACAATATTATTTCTTTAAAAGAAACCTACATGCCAATAAGAGTAGGAGCAAGGTGTCCAGCTAAATTACACTGTTACGTGCCAAGCCGTGAGTCTTTACCAAGTTCCAAAGGTCTTCATTAATACCTCCATAAATTATTTTAATTAAAGGACATCAGAGGAACGATGGATAATGGAGCGAACAAAAGACCTGTTTCATGGAAGATCGAACGCATTAGCAGTAGATAAGGCTACAACGAGCTGCAACGGAAATAACAGAAGTAAGGTCTAAACACATGTTTCGAACGTTTGTTAAGAGTAAGACATCCTGCCCCGTACGGGTAATGAAAAATCTTCCCCAAAGTCTCCAATAATAAAAAATGGTAAAACAAATCTATGAAATAGTATTGCAAATTAAATAAAAATAAAAATAATCAAAAGATATAGGCATGGGGAAAATTACTGGAGGAAATACGGTATGTCGTTAGTTTTTAGCCAAAAATGTATAAAATAATCATTTAGTAAATATCTAGACCCAGTAAAATTGGGTCTATATGCTTTGAAAAGTAAATAAATAATCCTGTTCGTTTCATATAGCTGTGGTGTTATGTAACTGCTAGAAAAGGCGTTCCATAATCCTGCACTTTACGCTGCTGCGACTTTGACTTACTGTCACGGAAAACAGCTATTTCCACGTGGAAAGTTTTGCTCAACTTTGCGCACTTCCATTTCCGCTGATCATAAAAGAGAACTCAGAAACGAACTGGATGTTGTACAACCAACACATCTATGCCATGCTATAGGAACATTAAGAAATGACCTTCGAAAGATATCTAAATAGCTGTTATCGACTTGTCATATTCTCGCAATTTTTGATAAAGTAAATTGCGACTTACCATAACTCTTAGAGTCAGATTTTTTATGACCATTATTACATATCCATAGAGAAAAACAAATCATATCAATAGGCTTAGTAATATTTCATTAGTCGGATAATAAGAGTTAAAGCTATTAATATATTTTAAACGTATGTCAAATATGAATGTTAACTTCCAGAATGAAAGATATAGTACCGCATTTCCTGGCCTAGTTCACTTACTTTTTTAATTAATATTATCGTCCGAATATCGAGAGGGGAAAATTATATGAGTACTTTAACTTCCGAAGAAATTAGCTATAGGAGGAACATAACAAATTAAATGTAGTCACAGATAAACCATTGGTAACTGTCACAATATTAATTTTTTCACTTAAAGCTACATTGCAATAACAATAAAGAGTAATAATAATCAGCTCGGTTACAAAGGAATACTAACCGGCTCAGCCCCAGAGTCTGCGCAGTTCCCAAAAGGAACATCATAGAAACGAAAGAAAAAAGGTACGAACAAAGATCCAGATTTCGAAAGATCAAACACATCAGAAGTAGATAAATGTACAATGAGTTGTAACCTTAATAAAAAAAAGTAAGGTGAAATGACATGTTTTGAAAAGTTTTAATGTGAGAACATCAGCCACATCCGAATAGCTTAAAGAAGCATCTGGGCAAAATATTTTTCAATAATTCATTAGTCGGAACGCAAAATGAATGAAAAACCTAATACAAAAACTTAAATAGAAATGGAATACATTGAATAAAAATACAAGTAATGAAGTAACTAATATTTACCAATAAACAGCTCTCGAAGGGAAAAGTTATGCTAATATTTTTAAAAATTTCAGCACCTAGCACTGAAAAGGAACGCGAGGAAATACGGTATTTACTATAAAAATAAAATGTTCACTTCCTTCAAATAAACGTTCTTTTTATGTAATCAATAAAATTAATAATGCTAGCTCAGTATCCGTTTACAGAGTGGGATTCTCAGACAGCAAAGTTAAACAGCGTTAACAGAAATTTTTCTTCTAAATTATTCTTTCGTACAGCATATTATATTAAATTAAAATTCAAGAGCAATCAAAATGTACATAAAAATGTAGCCTTTATACATCTATTTGTTAAGTTTTTCTTTGAATTTAAAATAAGTTTTCGAGTTATTTGTTTGAATTTTCAGAAATTTTCAGTGTGTAAAACAAAATCAGAACATATTCTAGGCACTTAATTTCCACTTTGTTATTTGGTTTTCAGGAGTGTATCATTCGTTTAGATAAATGCAGCATAAAATATTTCCATTTTCCATAAAGTAACTTCCGCATCTATGCGTAGAGTTATTAAGTATTTTAGTAAGTGCAAAAAGTATATTTTGTATTAAATAGGCAACAAAAACATTTTAACGGACTTTTAATTAAAGAAATATAAAATCCTTCAATGCAGGAAATGAACCTGGGAAGAAATAAACAAGAAATAAAAATCTAGTACATTTGTTTAGTTGCTCAATATTGTAGTTCAAAAAGTATTTTTGCAGCCTAATGTCTTCTTTAAGTGTCACATTTTTCAGCATTGGGATTAGCACACATTTAGCATTAGGATTAGCACAGCATTAGACACATTTTTCAGCATTAGGAATACAAGATATATGCAAATAAATAGTGGAAAAATTTAGTAAATACATTTTTTCTCTTGAAAAAGAGGAAGTTGTGTCTGATCGCCCTCAAAATGTATATAATTTTATTCAAGGCCTACACAAAATTAGGCTGCCATTTTATTTGATTTTAACTTTGAAGTTTCATGAGATGTATTACTCACAATGAATTGAATATTCTTTCATTTAGCGCAGTCATTCAAAATGATAATGCGCATTTTTTTAATTGCCAAGTGGCAATTAACGAAGTGACGACGAACACTTGTTAGTTCAAATTGTTCATAGTCCTTAAGAATTTATTTCAGAATGTAGTCAACAGTACGGTCTTTGTAAATAAAATGCATGAGACATCACGTGCGAGGAATAGAATCGAAACGTAGTACAAGGAGCGGAGATTTACATATGTTGTTCGATGCTACAGAGCCTTGACATAGAAACAGAGTTTTTTAATAACCTTTTCTCGAAGGATGTCATTCTGTATATAAACGATTACTGCAATTGACGAATGTGGGATTTTCCAAACCACGTGCGACACACATGAACACGTTCTAGTAAGGCGTTAAAAGAAGGGTAAAATAATCTGTAAAAAATTCGGCGGGAAAAAAATCGGTCCTCTTTTTCTTGCTTGAATCAATATTAACTTTGCTGTGCACTTGAAAATATTGCATATCTTTCTGTTCTTTCATACTGAGAAATTAAATGGATATGGAAAACACTGAAACGCAAATCTTTAAAAAAATGGAGCCCTCTCCTGCATTCTGAATCATATGCGAGAAGAGTTAAACTGCTGATATACAGGAGCTGGTTTTCACTAATTTGTCTAGTACTACTTTAGCAAGAAATACTGCTCTCACTCCACAAATATTTTTCACTGCAGCTTTGTCAGAAAAAGTGTACAGTAAAAAGAAAAAAAAAATGCAATCTTTACTATCCCAAGGAAAGAATTACATAATTAATTAATACGTTATTACAGGTGCATAATCAGAAAATGAATATCACTACGATGCCTATCCTGTTAAGCATACTGAAAGTGATTAAACGCTTTCATGATCTTTTTTAAGCGAATAAATTACTCAAACGCACTTTTAATATATATTATTTACAGTAATTACAGTAATTATATGTAATATATTATTTACAGTGACTTAATGGAATCTCATATTATATTAACCAAAATCCTTTTTTTTATTTTTATGATAGAAAATTCTTTTTCTAAGGAATTTAGCTGATTTTATGTCGTTGAAAGCACTGTAGAGTCATCAGAGTTTTGATGCGCGTAGACGTGGAAAATGCGCATTCCCTCGACGGTATTCGAACTCCGGACCACCCGAATACGCGTCGAGTGTGCTTTCAGTTACACCACAAAGGCACGTGGAAAGAAAAGAGAAAAAGAGAAAATACGCTGTATACTTCCCCATTTAAAGAGCAAGTCGAGTGCGCTTCCTGTTACACCAAGAAGTCATGCGGAAAGGAGGAAGAAAACAGCACTAAAACCAGATATGACAGTAAAAAATATATAACACATACCATTTATTCATGAACGTACTCTTTATACTAAGCATTAATCGTATTAATGCTAGCTTATAGTAATAACAATGCATTATTTAAATTAGTTGCACGAATGTTTGATGAAGGATATTGAATAAATTTATAAAGTATTTTCTCCCTCCTTTACGCATGCTTTCGTGGTGTAACTGGAAGCACACTCGACGTGTTTGAGGAAAGTCCGAACTTCGAATCCCGGCAAGATCATTCGAATCCCGGCAAGATTTCTCTCTTTTCCTGATATCGGAAATTTTTAATTACTTTACAAGTGACGCTCGAACTAAAAAGGTTGTGGACGTTAAATCATCACTAACTTGTTATCACTAACTTGTTATTACAAGTTAGTGATAACAAGTCTTGACACATTATTACAAGTTAGTGATAACAAGTCAACATTTGTCTGTGATTTATTATGTATAATAAATCACAATTTATTAACTTCGCCAAAAGTTTTCTTAAAATGTTCTTTTCAAAAATGGAAGCAAATGTGTCTTCATACGTGTTGTTTTTTCTCGAAGAAACTTTAAAAAAATCTAAAACTTTCATATCAATAAAATCAATAAAATAATCAAGAATGGATGATTTTTACACATTTTAAAGCCTTACATATGCTTCTTTACCACCAGAGTGGCTGTAATATTCTCTCATGTTTCGCATATAGGGGAAATAGTAAAATGCAAAGTGCCCAGTGAAAAGAAAAATGCTACCCGCATATATATAAAAAAAGAACAATTTATGTTATGAGAAAACACTCGAAATCTCGAAAGCCACGAATGTTGGGAAAGAATCGAAACTTAAGGCTTTAATTTTGTGCTTTTTTATTTTGTTAGTTGAATACTTTAAAACCTATTCTAAAAAATCGCTCAATTAGTTAACTTAAAATTTCAGAAAGATTTAATTTAATATTATACCAGAAAAGGATTTAATAAAAACGCAATTATTGCAATAATAATGGAAACTGATCAACAATAATTTCCTGCAGAGGCTGTGAATTGCTGTGCTTTATTTTGGGAGGAATTTAGTTACTTTTATAGTTACGTATGTAAATGCTTGAAATAATTTGTACCTTACTACACGGGTGTTAATTTATAGAATATCTGGGAAAATGTAAAAAAATTTAAACTGTTTCACTCGCATAAAGCTTTGTCAAATTCTATTTAAAAATGACCTTAAATTTAGTTTAATTAATATTTATTTTAATTCCATTTGAACCTTAATAATAAAAACAGGTGTGTATTATAAATTATATTCTCATACTTAATTATCATTAAAGACAGGACTGCAATTTTGTGTCAGATTAAAGTCTTGTGATATTAAGTAACTTTTTTTTGCCTCTTTTGTTTTCTTTATGATTGTCTCCTAAAATTAAGGTTTATTGAGATTTGAAAGACTTTATGATAGTTTATAATTCTAATTTATATTCCAATGTGAGAATATTTATGATTTGTGACCCTTTTGTTTTTTATTAAAGCCTTATTACCAAAGAGGAAATTTTTTTTTTACCATCTCTTCATATAAAATTAGATCCCATGAAAGAGTTTTGAAAATGTCGTTTTCTGATTACAATAAGAAAAAAAACTGTAAGGGCACAAACTAAACACAGATCCTGCAGTTTGTTGCTTCTAGCAGTTAATGCAATTGGCTAGCTATCTATTCTTGTAACCCATTTGTAAAGTGCTTTATGTAATACTAAAGTCTAACATCAAATATAAAATAACAGCCTAAAGTGGAATGTTTTCTACAACTTTCATTTATTTATTTTATATTTAATGTCTTATGCACGTTTGACTTAAATTTAATTTCTCACAATGCGAAATACACTCACTGAGCAATCTTATAACATACAAAAGGCAAAAAACATATACTGAAGATTCAGGGCCAACATCAGAGAAATACGAGGATTTCTTATGTGCTGTCAATAGTCCAAGTTAGCCTGCTTGGGAGAGAGTTAGAAATCTTCGAAAATTTATAAAGACCTCAAGATTTCTATTTTGGGGAACGAAGCTTAACACATAACAGTAAAGAAGGCATAGCTAGTATATCCCTTTTAAGTGAAATTTGCAGCTATTTCGAGTAATAGCATCAGAAACGTCCCTAGATTTTTTTCCTTGAGCTAAAAAAGCAAATATGCGCCTAAATATACAATCAATTTTCAACTATATCTATAAAATTTTATGTTCCGCACAGATAATTATCTTAAATCATAGCATCATGATGGTTATAGTATTTTAATCACTTTATATATTCAAAAATATTATCTACTATAAATTATAATTTTTAATTGGAAAAATTAAAAATACTTTTCAATAACACAGAAATAATATAAATACAGATTACTATCGATTACCCGGGTGCGGAATAACAGTGCGCGGCGCGTACGCTCTACTTTAGTAGTATGAGAGTAGCAAATGTTCGGTCGGCAGTAAAACCAATAACAATGGTTCGATGTTCGTAAAAGATATTTCCTAGGATAGAAGTCAGAGATTTATTGAATGATGGAGACGTCGGGGCAGTAACTGAAGTCCTATGCCAAAAAAATGATAATGTCGATCTGCGAAACATCAAGAAATGGTTCGATAAAGATTCGACAGAGAAGAACTTTCAATGCTTGAATGATGCGGATATCATTTCAAGTGTCACAAGAACAGAATAGGTTGAGAGTCATCCTGCAAATATACGCGAAGAAGATAGTGACAATTGCATTAGGCTCGAGAAGAAACGACCTGTGTTGAAATTCTGTTGGTCTTTTTCGAACAAACAGAATTCAAACATAATGATCAAATACCACTTCGGAAAATACCCAGTAATATTAGACACATATGCAAACTTTTTTTGGGTTTATTATTGATTTATTATTATTAATATTATTGATTATTTATTAATTATTGATTTTATTGATTTATAAAATTATTGATTTTTTAAAAAATATGCACATACAATATGAATGAAATCTGATAGTTTGGATTAACCGTGTTTTTCAGTTATCCAATGATCAACTTCCTAATCATTTCCCCGAATAATCAAGAGTGCACTGTAATTGTTTAATTAATAGAAGCACTGCATTAATTATAAAGAGTATTTTTTTCTCCGTGATTTTAACGAAACAAAACATGCAATATTTTTTAAACTCTACAAATTTACTGTTAAGTTCATGTTTTACAGAGAAAATTGCTATACTTAAAAGTTTTTTTCATAATCAAACGAATATTTTACAAAATAAAAATTTGGTGAAGCTTTTTCAGCCATATAAAAATAATTAAGAACGTTTAAATGTTTTATCGCAGTTTTTGAATTCGCATAAAAATGCATTAAATTATATTCGGGATTTATCACTAAAGTATTTAAAGAATCTTAATTTAAGGTCTGATCTTTCTTTAGTGCCTAGAATTCCTGAAATAGTAGATTCGTGAAGCATTTTGTAAGCTCCTTTTTTTTAAAAAATGCCTAAATCAAAGTACATTCACTTTTCACCAACTGAAACTGAAAATAGGAAGAAGTTTCTGTCCATTTTCATTATCTTCAGTTTGGTTGAAGTATTAAAACATCTATTACTTTTTTAGCTTTTATACGGCAAAGCATACGAAGAACATTTGCTTAAGGAAAACAATACCTTTAGGAAGAAATCTCCAAAGGAAACTAGAGCATATTTACGTTACACGTGGAGAAAACATAAAGACATTCACATAGCCAATCCATTCGCCGAAATTTGAGACTGAATTAATCTCCCTGCTACACACGCAATTTTACAAAAATGTATAGTTTTTGATTTTTATTACATAGTTTGCTATTTTTTTCAGCATTAAATTATAGAATCCCAGAGAAGGCATGGTTGTAACTGTTCGTTATTTTACTGCAGGCAACGGTGGCCATTTCCTAGGTTTTCCATAACGAAATCGCCACCGCTTCCGGCCGCTGTAGTGGCGCAAGACTAATGGACATTAAATAAATTACACGCAAATATCATGCATAAAATCTTTGCTTGAACCCATCTCCTTCTACCCACTTCGAGAAATGATCGACAATAATTAGTAGATATCTATTTTCATTACTCTTCAGATACGGTCCTAACAGATGGCAGTAATTTACATCGTCAACTAATTGGTACACATGGCAGGACCTGACATATAAACATACACCACAAAAACATCCTCGGGATATTTCCCGAACCTCCTAAACATATCCTTCCTAGTGCTTAATCTCACATCCCAGTATATCCTCAGGTGATCCTATCGTCTCATCGAAAGTGTACGGCATGTTGTTAGAGTCTGAAATCCTACTTACTACATCCTCAAGGCATTCCGTAATATCCCAGTTTAACTCATTCTCCCAAGTGCTTAATGTCACATCCCAGTATATCCTTAGGGCATCCTGTCGAGGTCCTATCGACAGCATATGGTATGTTATCAGGATTTGAAATACTAGTTATAATATCCCGCAATATCCCTTTAACCTCTTAAACACATACTCCCGACAGTTTAATGTCACATCACAGTATACCCCAGGAATCTTCCTTACATTCCAGTGAAAGTGCGCGAAGGTGTTGTGATGACCCAAAACCTACTTATTTTCCAGAGATAGTCTCAGGTCTTCCTTCTATAGAAAAATAATAAATGTTGAGAATATTTATACAACTTATTTTTTAATTTGAATTTCAATTTATTTAATAATTCGCAAATATATCTAAAACTGAGCAAGGGACTTAAAATGAATTATTAATACGAATATTATAAAAGAAAATTTTACTTTAAAATATTAATAATCTTTCGAACATTATTAATCATTCAATAGCCCAAACCTGAAATCTTCAATATATTCATAATTAAATTATTCTACAAAATCAGTTCTGAAGTTGGTTAATTTGCATTCAAAATTCAATAATAAAATTAAGCAGTTAATAACCTTTAAGTAGTGGATCAGATGTGCGTGAATCTTTAAATTCTGAACTTAAATTGGTTGATTGAATCATTATTGATGGTTGCAATATGATTAAACAGTTTATAGTTCGTCTTGATATTTGCTGGTTTCTAATTTTTAAGAAGAATTTTCTAAGAAGATTTTCTAATCAATTTTTTTATACAAGACTTTATTCTTAAAGTTCCTTAAAGTTAAAGACCTTTATTCCTTAAAGTTCCCTAATTTCGCATAAGAGTCTAATCGAAATATCAAGAAGCAGACATAATCACATAGCTCTTTGTTTAAAATTTCCTTTGAAACAACTGCGCCAGTGTACAGCAAAAATTGACGGCCTTCCAATATTTCAGTTCTTTAGGTCCTTGGTTTTTCACGCAAATTCAGTTGGAACATAAGGCTTTAATCAAATTTTTTAAAATTAATTCAACATATTTATGTGGTAATCGCGCTTGCAAGTTGCCTTCGCCTATCAAAATAGTAATATTTTTTCTCACTACTATTTCTTCCCTAGACCCACTCTACAGACAATAGGTTATTTCGGAAGCAGGAGTGATGAAAAATGAGCAACGCCTTTGCCGGAACTCTAACCTCTGTAATACACGACGAGCGTCCTGACCACTAACCACACCACGAAGGCATGCGAAGAAGCCGGAGAAATACCTTATATAATCCCCCTTTTAAAGGGCGACTGGGGATTAGGGGACCCAATCGCCAAATCCTGGTGGTGGAGAATCATCATCCACCACCTTTTAGCTCGAGCTTCACTTTTAAAATTTTAAGGTTATTTCGGAAGCAGGAGTGACGAAAAATGAGCAACGGCTTCGTTGGGACCTCGAACCGCGGACCTCTGGAATACGCGCCCAGCTTGCTGACTATCACACCACGAAAGTATGCGAAGAAGGCGGGAGAAATACCTTATAACACAAAGCGCGTAAAGTCTAACGGAATATTTATTAGTCCTATATTTGGAATATTCCTTAAAACGGGATAATCGTTGTGGTAATCGTCATCAGTCAGTCCTTCTTGAGACATAAAAAATCGGTATTTTGTCGGTATTAATTTCAATTGTTATTTATAGCATAAAATAAAGTAATAAAACTGCTGAGTATAAAGAATGCTTTTAATTTAAATTTTTTTAGTTTTAAATTTTGAACGTCTGTTTAATTCGTTATCTAATTTTTAGTTTTTATAACAACATTTAACTTTGTGTTATTTACCTTAAAGAAACGTGTTTACTGCATTTTCTGGATGCTACAAAAATTAATAAAGCAGAAATTATTGTTAAATTATGAGAAGTCATGTAGCATTGTTGGCGTAACTTATAAGATTGGAGAGTGCTGGATACATTTTTTTCGCGCTTTGTTTAGCAAAGACCGGATATTTTTAAGACTAAAGAGTCTTTGAGGGAACAAAGTTAGTTTTACTTCTTCACATTCTTAAATCTCATTTTTCTATTACAGAGAGGTAAAAAATAAGTTACTTCTTACATCAGTCGTTTTGAGAGACTAAGTGTCATTATTAAAGAACTTACCAGAAAATGAAGGAAGAAACTGCAATGAATTCTTTAGCCCGATAAAATTATTCTTCTGTTTACAAATTCAAATTAAAGCATGTTAAAACTTGTACAGACTAGTTTTTAACTGCGTCTGTAAACTAAAATTTCGTGGCTTAAAAAACATTCTAGTTACTTAGTACTGTACAGCACTAAATATCATTCATTACTAATATAAGCTCAAAGTAAGAAAGTGTAAGAGCTCAAAATGTACTTTTTTCCTTTGCGGTTTTCAAAATGTATTTATTTCTATGTCAAGAACTAGCTAATGGAACGATTTTCGGGTTTAAATCTTTTCAATAATGAGTTTCGCTCTAAATTTTTCTATGAATTTAATTGAATACTTTTATAACTTGATGTAAGTTATGATTCAGCCATACCTTAATGACTCGCATGCATATTCCCAAGCAACTGAATACATCTTTTCTGATTAGCACCGCAGAGACGAAAACGTGGTTAGTGACTGATTACCGTACCGAATGGCCCAGGTTCTAATACTGGAGAAGGCATGGTTGTAAATTATCCGTACCCTCATAGGAGGCAACGGTGGCCCGTCTGTTACCCTCATAATAAAGTAACCACCGCTTCCGGCCTTAATAGTGGCCATGCCATTGTCGCTAACGGCTAGTGCAGGCCATTGGAAATTTAAAAAAAAAATATTAGCATGATTTAAGGATGTGTGGCAAAGCACTCTAGGGCAGTTTAACAAAGGAAAGGAATGTCTTTACTAACCACTTTCCCTTTTTAAGAGAGTTGGCTCGTTTATACGCTAGACATAGGGAAAAAAAACATGAAAAATCTCATGCGGCCAGTTCGTTCCCCAGGATCTGAATCTTGTCCAACTACCAGAGTTTAGAGATTTAATTCTGTGCAGTCTGAAGGATTATTTACTTAAAGCATTTTACATCATGGCATTTCTTCATAGGATAAATGTCTTCGTGAAAGATTTGAGCGAACCTGTAACGTAAATAATCTTTGGGTTCAAAGATATTAGCAAAATATCTAAAATAATCTTTACAAAATATATTATGTAGCAATTAGAATTTATTCTTAAACATACTTTCAATATGAAACTCAAAACACATGCATACAATTTGTAAGGAAGTGCTCTGATCACTAGGCACTGTGAAACAACAACAAAAATTTGAAAATATTTCGAGCTTTACTTACAGCCAACATATACAAGACAAAAATAAGTGTAAGCATAAGAATTAAATTTTTATATGCAGAATATCCATAGAATAAGATCTTGGTTCTTATAATTTGAGTTGCGCGTGGTGCATGGTTATTTTAATATTTTCAGATATCAGCTTCCATAAAAAGTACAGTATTTTTAATGAATTTAATAAATAACTCCTTCGGCTCTCTTTCAACTCGTGCTAGTCGGTAGGGAAGATACTATTAGAGTGCTTGACTGGACCCTTGACAAGCAATTGAAGAAACGTATGACTTTAAAATACATTTAAAATTTAAAAAAAAATTGAGTACTTTTAATGCTTTTAAGGGAAAAAAAAGTACAAAAATTAAACACACGAATTAGTTGTAAAATAATATTTTTTTTTCTAGATACTTAAGAAAATTTTCTGTCTGCGCTGTTAGTCAAATTTTAACTCATATTTGGACACATTGATAATCAATTAAATTTGTATTAGCAATTAGTTCTATGATTTTAATAATTTGTTTAATAATTTATAGTAGATGAAAGCAATTATATGAATAATTGATCTTATATGAATACAAATGGTTACCCGTATTTTATTTATAAATGTAAGAAATATTTTAGGAATAGCTAATTTATTGAAAGCCCCTTTCCGATTACCTACAGCCATAAATTAACAAAAGTGTCAAGAAAAGCTATTAAAATTTAAAACGAATAGCAAGTGTAACCCCGATACTATGTAAATTTATTTTCTAAATGTAGTTCTATAAGCAAGTCTTAAAAATTCTTTCGTATTAGCAAATTCGACCTTTGAATTCTCAGCTGATGTTAAGATGGGCTCAGAATAAATATCCCCAATATGCTTGATGCAATTGGTCTATGATGCAATTGCTCTTTAGGAGTGTAGACGTATTCAATATGTTCATTCTCAGGATGATAAATGATAAATTCCTGAAGATATCTGAGAAACAACATCCTCAGGAGATCATTATATATCCCGGGACATTGCGTTTTGAACAGGATGGTGACTTCAGAAGTCCTCAGGATATCTGAGAATCAACATCCTCAGGATATTTCCCGGGACATTGCGACTTAAATAGGATATCCTGAGGATGTTTTGTGTTATGGAGCTAGCGTCACAAATTTCTAAAATTGAGGACAAAAGACCACCTCGCTCACTGTCTGCACCGTTTTTCGTATGCCAAGATGACCGGCAGTAGGCGCATCATATAATTCTTGCAATACGCTAAGCCGCAACCTGGCTGGGATGACAGATCTTATCTCACTATTCTCGTGTGTTCTTTTGTTATAAAATAACAGCTTGTCGATTATTTTGTAACCTTCTGCTCTCTTCCTGATGGCCACTATATCCAGGTTTTCGATGATTTCCGAGTTTTGCAAGTATGCAATAAATATGCTTATACTTTGGATCACTTTGTAATTCAGAAGTAAAAATTTCACAGAAATCTAAGATTTTCGAAGTTAACGTGAAACATTTATTTCCTTTCCTTCTTCGTCTAGCTTTATTCGGGACAAGGCATCGGCTACGATGTTATATTTACCAGGTATATGTTTGATTGTTAAATTAAATTATTGTAATTTTAATGCCCAATTGCTTAATCGTGGTGACAAATATTTTTCCGAGTATAATCAACCGACTGCAGCGTGATCAGAATACACGATTTTCGGTGCTTCACCAAAATATACTCTAAATTTCTGCACTTCTAAAAGTAAGGCCGATATTTCTCTCTCAGTGCTCGTGTAGTTTCGCTGTGTTTGACTAAGGATTTTGGAAAATAAGGCCGCGGGCATATGATTCGGCATCAAAACAGCGCCTACAGCTTAATCCGAGGCATCGGCCAAAATTTCAAAATTTTTATACCTATTCCCGGTACCAAATTATGACTTGTAAAACACATAAGTTCAGATAGTGAAAGAGCCGAAAGTTTTTAATATTTTGTATAAATGAAGCATCTGTGATGTAAAGTAAAAATAACATTTGTACACTCACGTTTGTGAAAATTGCAACACCATGAAGGACTTACGCGAGTGAGCTGAAATTTTCAGGAAATGCAAAGTAGCGCATGATATGCAAATGATTAGAATTGCAAATCCGTAGCGCATGCGTATGCTGAGCAGCGCCCTCTGAACGGCTGATGGATCCGAATAAATAGACGGCTGTAGCGAGGCGTGTATGGTTATCGGTGGTTATCTGCTAGTGGTAAACGTTAACTCAATCTGTACTTATGCCTCGTCGACGAAAGAGAGCGAGATTTGAACAACTTACAGAGTTTGAACGAGGGAGAATCATCGGCCTTCGTGAAGCTGGATTGTCGTATCGTGCAGTAGCCTCTCGTGTGCAGCGTAACAGCAGCACAGTGATGCGCGTTTGGAAGCAGTGGACGGACGAGTGTCGGACAACTCGGAAATCCGGGAGTGGACCCCGAAATGTGACGTCAGCTCGCGATGATAGACACCTGGTCCGCATGGCGCGGACGGACCGTACAGCTTCCTCTAGACAATTGGCAGCACTGTGGTCAATAGCTACAGGTGTTTCATTGTGTGCTTCATCAATTCGTAGACGTCTGCTGCAGTGTGGACTGCGCGCACGGACTCCTTTATACAGGATCCCCCTAACGCACGACCATCGCCGCCTGCGGCTACAATGGGCCAATCAGCATAGAGACTGGCGTGCTGATTGGCAGCATGTCGTGTTTTCTGACGAATCCCGCTTTAATTTGTGGTACCATGATGGCCGCATTCGTGTCAGACGCTATGCCGGTGAACGCCACCTTCCGGAGTGCATTATCGAACGCCACAGTGGACGAACACCCGGAGTTATGGTCTGGGGCGCCATAGCATATCATAGACGATCTCAATTGCTACGAATTGTGGGCAATCTGAACAGCAACCGGTATATCCGTGAAGTTCTACAGCCCGAAGCTGTTCCCTTCCTTCAAAGCTTGCCAGGCGCTGTATTTCAACAGGACAATGCCCGCCCTCATACTGCTCGGATTGTTAAATCCTTCTTTGCAGCGCAGCAGGTACAGCTTCTTCCTTGGCCTGCGTGTTCCCCGGATATGTCGCCAATTGAACATGTGTGGGATGTCATTGGTCGGCGTCTTGCTCGTGATCCTCGTCCTGTTGCGTCTGCAGACGAACTTTGGGTACGCGTACAAACGATATGGAATGCTCTTCCTCAGTCAGACATTCAAACTTTGTTTGACTCCATGCCACGTCGTGTAGCAACACTTCTTGCGGCGCGTGGTGGCCACACAAAATACTGATTCTGATCTCTTGTTCTTGTTTGTTTGCTTTGAACATTTAATCATTTATTTGTACCACTACCACTCAACTGTGTATTAAATTGCATTCAATTATGACGATTCCTTCTTGGTGTTGCAATTTTCACAAACGTGAGTGTATTATAGAAAGGTCTAAATCTGGGGATCATATGGGATTTGTCTTTTATGTGTGAGAAAGAGCTGCACCACGGATGTAAAATCTTTACTTGCTCTACTCTTTGTTTTGATGCAATACAGAAAATCCTTATAGAGTACACAAACTCATTGAGGGCTATCAGTTATTGGGAATTGTTTTCGAATGATGCAAATACTTTAATAATTGAACTGCCAAGCTGAATAAATTCATTCATTCTGTCGTATTGAATGCCATGTTGATGAAATTTTATTCGAAGCATACAAAGTTACATTTTACTGGAGTGTCCTTTAATAAAGAGTTTCGCTCTAAATATTTTGGCAATTTAACCTGGTTTTCAATAAATTAATTGGGAAGCATCCTCATTCTATGTTTTCCAATATTTAAAAGCTATTGGCTTTTACCATATATTTTCAGGTACTTTCAAGGTCTGCTATGCAAGTGATGCATTTAAACAATGTGTGATTTCACTTACTTTCATAATCATTACCTGTCTTATATGCACACACAAATAATGGTTCAAATATAACCAGGACTGTTGTTTTACCCAAAACTTTTATCGCAAAAGAAACAGTTGAACATGTTGTACAGACCTTATTTTATTCTAACTGATTAATTTTAGTTCGACTTTCTTGTCCCTCCTGATTTCAGTTTCCTGCCGGAATGTAAATTTTAAATGACATAGTATGCAAAATCTAAACGTGTTTCAGAAGCAGGATTTAAGCTGCGTTTCAAGAGCTCGTTACTAGTAGCAGCGGAGTTAGTTCCGAATTTATGCTGCGATGTTTGAAATTAGCTGTCTAGTCGGTGTTTAACATCCATCAGATTATACTAATATTCTAAGCTCGGCCTCGCTATATTCAGCCGATTTAGCGTTTTAGATAACTAAGGAGCCAGTCGTCAACCATTCAAATTTATTGTCATTTCTCCCATTTTTATTTTCTGTTAAATTTAGTTCAGCCACAAGTAGTGCTGAACTATGAGTTAATTATTGAACTAAATTAAGTTCAAATATAAAAGTTATTTAAATCTGCTTCCGCAGTATCTATTCTTCAAAGGCATAGCAAGCATTCGCTACTTCGTCTTCTATGTAGGGTCTACATTTTATGGTTACAAAAAGAGTGAGACTACATTATCACCTTCCAACGTACTCCATTTCTTAGTCATTTTGAGTCGAATTTTTGGCAAAAGTGCTGAAAGTATTTTCATGATATTTTCGTAGAAATAATTGGCTGAGAATCCGCACCTGAATACTGACGTCGATCCTAAATATGCAAGCTGTATAATCTTTGCTAGGCAGCATACCGTTAAGTTGATATATGGAATTTGAGAAAGAAAGTATGAGGAATGTTCTAAATTGGACTGAATAAAATTCAGATTAATTAAATATAAATAATGCTGAACTCATAAAACGCAATACAGTCCTTA
>KK113175.1:610427-651441 GCA_000611955.2 Stegodyphus mimosarum
TATTTAGTAAAACTGTAGTTAACAATTATTATAATAAATTATACCTAAATTATTAATTAAAATTTAATGTTATATTAAAATATTTGAGAATATTTAGAATTAATTTTTGTAAAAAAACTATAATTACATACCTGATGAAATTTTAAACTTTTACAAAGAACTACTCTATCTGTATATATGTTGCATCATTCTTCAACAATCTTCACTGTCGGTTTCAGTTTCTACAGCTATTTCAACACTTTGTATTATATCATAATCATTTACTGCGCATACTACGTTAATAATATTATCAATTACAACGCATTTTAAAAATGAATCTTCATAACTTTCCTCAATGATGTTCTACATATTAGAAATAGCTTAGAATTTCTCTGTGGCTTCTTCTAATTAAAAATCACATTTTCTAAAGTAATTTCTAATTGCATTTCGGAAGACTGCTTCCCATGCCATGCGTGTAATATGCATAGCCTCTAGCAAAGATATCAGCTTCCGTTTCCAGCCAGCAGGAAGATTGCACTTTATCTATCAAGTCGAAGTGTCACTTCGTGATTATTATAGGTGTAACTAATGCTTTCTTTTCTTTTTTTCTTCAGCCTACAAGATCACTCCCTTTTCAAATGAAAGATTAACAATGTACGATAATGCAGAGAAACATTTCATGATGTTTTCTGACGGTAACCTGCGTATGCATTTCCATCCCCTGTATGCTGGTGTTCGAAAAAGGGAACCAGTGCACCCATAGACACAACATTTTCTTTAATCCTACAAAACACTCACTATAAAGGAACTTTTTTTAAATGCCTTTAGAGGACTTTTTTTTAATTGTCTCAAGATAAAGGTATTCGGTAGCTCTCAGCTCCGAGCAAAGAGATCTAATACAAACAAATAAACTTACAAACAATGTCGGTCAGAGATTAAAGGGTTCCCAACAGTCCCACGGGGTCTTGATTCTAACTACACTGGCCGAATCAGTTTTTCTCCAGTTTGAGTTTAGAAAAGTCAGAGATGAATTTAAATAGCAGCGTTTTTTCTACTGATCAGTCAATATTTGCTTTAGTTCCTGAAAATTTCAACGTAATAAAAGGCCAAGTTTATTAACCAGTGAGTTTTGTAAGCGGCGGCTATTGTATAGGCAATAGCTGTTTCCAGTTAAGTAACAGGATCCAAATTTCACGAAATTTCAGCATACCGTTGGAGTAAAATCTAATCCTCTTATTAACATGTATACAGGTCAGCGCACCACGACTATAATTATTCAGTACCGATACCCGAGAGCTTAAATCCCGGAATCCAAGTCAAGGACTAATAAAGGTCAAACGCAAAAGTTGTTGAGATTTAATTTTGCTATTTCATTACATTCTGGAACAAACCGATGCAAATGCATGCCGATTTTGTATTAATGATAGCACGTGCGTATTTTTCGTATGAAATAATTAATCTTAAACTATAGCTGACACATTATTCAGTTGAAATTGAAATTGAAATAATAAGATTTTGTTGTTTATTTTAGTATTATGCTATACAAACATGAAAAATATTTTATTACAGCCTTCAAATTCAGTATTATGTTCCATATAGCAAATAATTAAAATATGGAATGTGATTATGATCATTAATCAAATTTTCTTATGCTGCATGTTCCAACGGTTTTTAAAATTTGTACTTTGATCGACTGTTCATGAGCCACGGTTTCAACCGGAGATCTGAATCAAAAATAGCAGACTTTGAAACCACGTCAGTTGGATATACTTAATATGACACTTGACACATTTTGACATATATTAATAGAATTCGAATTTTTTATGACATTTGACATATTTTAATAAACATTTATAAAACTTAAAATTTTATATAGGCAACATATTAATAAACGCATTAATTAAGAAAAATAATAGTATAGCTGAATTAATAATATTAACTCAATTACTTTTCTTTTGTTATACTTCTTTTTTAATCAAAATATAATAAACAAAGAATTATTTATTTTAAATAGGAAAAGACAAAAAACATCTTTTTTCATAAATAAATAGAAATAACACATAACAATAAAACAGTATGAGGAATAATAGGGTTGATACAAAGAAGTATTGTTATAATTTTAAAGCAAACTTTATAATTTAATTCTTTCTTGATTTTTAATGAAGTAAATATAACAGATATTTTTCAGACTCCGTTTTATTCCTTACTGAGTCGTCTAAATTGAACAACAATGCTTGAGTTACCATAGCTAAATTAACTTCGCACGCATTTGTTTTTTATTATTTTGTTACGTACAGTAGTTATCACTTACAGGAGTTTAATTACGTACAATGTATAAGAAACCGATTTGACTGCTGTTTCTGTGATAAGCATAAATAGCATGAAACCGAACTGAAAGTAAAATGGTTGATTTTCAACTGCGTAGAAAAAATGACCTCTTCAAGTTGGTAAGTGGAAGCTTGAATCAAACAGCATAATGGACTAACTTTGGCAGCTATACGAAAAACGGTTCACTGTTTCTATTCATGGAATGAGTCGCGAAAAGCCGGGAAAATTTTGTTCGTTCGGGAACTTCTGGCTTAGACCTTTTTCCTTCCAGCTACAGTGCCAACGAGTGCCATTAGTGCCAGAAATGCAGTAGTAAAAATAAGTAATTAATTAAGTTTTCAAGCAATGACGTATATAAATACTCAAGCTTATATGAATTTATGTATTCAATGTAAACTTCGATGCCTAGGTACTTTATGTATCAAAGAATTATTTTGTGTATATATATGTATAAGTGTCAACAGCCATACTCAATATAAGTATCAACAACCATACTCAAGTACTCATAATTAATGCATATATGATAATTTAATCGACCAATTAAATGTTTTTATTGCATTGCTGTTCACGTATACAATAAGTGTATATAAGTGTTCAAGTATACATCTTGTATTCAAATGTATAAACAGCATTCATATCATAATCATGTATCTATTATATCAACTCATGTGTGTATTCAAATAGCGCTTCCCAAATCGTGAATGCAAACAAGTTTAATGTATTCAAGTGTCTACTATAAAAAATCTCTCAAGTGCATAGCTAATGTATTCATGTAACTTAGTCATGTGTTCAATGTATTAGTGTATTTAACTCAAGGATCATATTTTGAAGCATTTAAGAATTATTATTATTATTATTATTATTATTATTATTAGTAGTAGTAGTAGTAGTAGTAGTAGTAGTAGAAGAAGAAATAGTATGACTATTAGTATTTGATGTATTGCTGTCATTTTGTGTGTACATGTATTATTATTAGTATTTGACAATGTATCTAAGAACTAAATTATGGCAACTTGAGCCCAAGAGCATCAGAAACGCATTCGAACAGCTAATGCTTTTATATTCATGCAGCTAACGCATTATGTAATGTCATCCAGGACCCTGTTTGTTCATGCGACTTCACAGAGAAGCAAATGCATTCCCGAGGTAGACTTCCTGGGACTCGGGAGCTGCCGGTTCAAGATAGTGGAGGGCGTAGGACATATACCTGTTCACCTTTGTTAGACAGCATATGTCCTCGTCCTTCTGTGTTTTTCCTTTCCGTTTCCTTATCGCTTCGTGAACTACGTTATTTGATATCGGGCACCTGGGCTAGGCCCTATCCCAATATATTGTAGTTGAGTTTCCGAATGTTGAGAAGCGTAGTTTCCTTATCAGGATGAAGACTGAGATTGGGAGTATCTAACGTGAGTTATTTGGATCGTTAAGACAGAACCTGTTTCTGCTTCTCGAGCCACGCTACAAGGTTTCTGCTAGCTCAGATAAGACCAGATTATTCGGTTTTGCTCCCGTCATTTTAATTCCTATGCCGGTGAGAAGATTGAAAAAAATTCCACTTACATTAGTTATGTACGCATTGACCACTAGATTTGCATTTTTAGTTTTAAATCTTGAAATTGATTGTTACTTTAAAGTTTCATCGCCACAACTGGCGGTTGATACGTAAGCGCGAGATATGCATTTTATGTTCACGTTCTGATTTTATGAAAAAGTTTGTTTTAAATCTTCCCAAGAATTTGTCGTTAACTTCAAACCAAGCGATAATTCGTTCCACTTGTGTTAGGAATTTGGAAAAACTACACATTCCTCTTTAAAAGAAAGTTTTACATTTGTCAACACTATTTTCTCTCATCTCTGTGAAGAAAAAGAAAAGATTCTCTACTACTATAATGTTTCATATTATTGTAATTCACTTTAATATTAACTTTTTCATTATTTTGTTTTATTTTAACAGAAGCTCTTTCTCTGAATATGCAAAGCTTGACTTTTTTACTATAGAAACATTCTTGTTTGAAGTTCTTTCTAGAAGCTAAGGGATAAATTCTACCCTCCTAGCAATGACTGTTGATTATGACTGATGCTTTTTCTAGATCAGTTTCTCTACAAACAAACTGCGCATAGTACGTTCTCCATGACAGGAGTACAAGTCTGTTTCCATTAGAATATATTCCTCGGAGATTTCTTTTATATTTCATGTAGCCTTGCCTTGTTTTATTATAATCAATTACCAAATGTAAAATTTCGCTAATTTGATTATTAAGCCAATACAGTTAAAACTTTGATTGCTAGAATCCTATAAATGGAACATTCCTACGAGTTAGTGCATAACTTCTGTATAGACGTGTTCTGGACGTTTCAAACGAATTCGAAAATATTGTTGATGGACCATAGTTGTTAGATATCAGTTTAAACAAAATAAATGTAATTAATTTTTTATATCTATCTTCATTGTCATTGACTGGTCCAAAGGGCTTATATGGATTGGCTGTTGAAGATTTGAGAGATATCTCATGTCTAACGTTTTGCGCAGAAAGTCAGTTGTAATTAATTTAGTCAGCATTCCTTCTCATCTTGATCTTTTCGAAGGAGATTATTTTTCTCTTCATGTATTAGGCTTCCTAAAATTACGGTTTTTATAGCTGTATTAGAAAATAATACTTAAAAAAATATTATTCATGTTTGTCCCTTAAAATCAGAGAATAGATCTTTCAAAATTGTGTTCTTTCATATATACAGGTTATAAAATTGGCGATATTTAAAAAAGTTCTTTTGTCTCATTTATCGTAGAAATAGCGAGTTAATTTGTAAAATATCTTCATTAAGCAATTATTATAATTCGAATCTTTACTAAAACTTATTCTTTCCACATTTCTTAGCAGAATGTAAATTAGCTTTGTATGCATTTAATCTGAGGGTTTTGAATCTTTACAGCTTTCAAGAAACCGTATCTCGTTGTTAGTATTTTTGTAGCTCTGCTTAGATGTCATATTTTTGCTTACACAGATAAGTTTCTCATTAGTGTTCTTGCAAGTCTGTGTTTTATTTATGCACCATAAAAATATATGAGTCAAATTATTCTATTTAATGAGCAGTCTTAGACTAGTCAGCAACGTGTGAAAATGATTCCCTGTTTTGTTAATTTAAATGCATCAAAAGGGATGGAAGTTTCGTTTGTAGCACAATTTGTACCACTTCTACTATTATTAAGACTAAATAAAAAAAGGTTTGCTGTTTCCTTCTTTAGTATTTTGTAAGTTTTTTAAGCCGTAGTGATAACTCGCATATTTGCCTAGTAGAGCCCGCAAGACTTTAGCTTCGAATTACAACAGTAACCCTACAAATTATTCTGCACCACATTTTAAAGGGTTCTTATTTCTTTAGACTTTTTTTCTTTCAAGTAGAAAAGTAGAAAAGTGGAAAAAATGAAAAGAAAAGGAAGAGAAAAGGAGGTCCTTGTTTACTATATTAATAATATCTATATTAGAAACAATCATACTTTACTTTATTTGTTTGCATTATATTTTTGTCTAATGACATTCGTTTATATATGTACCTTGAAATTGATATTTTGGACAATCTTTTATTACGACATCAAATCGTGAAATAAAATGAAGTTAAATGGCATAATTCCTACATCTCTTTGCTTACGTATGCAAAAGCTTAAAAACTAGAGTTTCTATCAAATCCCAAAAAACAAACTTAAATGTTTACTGAAAAATGCCACTTGACCCAGCAGACTGCAGGTGCCAAATATCATGAATGAGAAGATTGGCGGAGCACTATAATGCCTTTCTCCGTAGTAAAATTCTTGATGAAAATAAAGCAGAAAGCAGTTACTCGTTTAAATATTTCAGATCTAGCGTCATGAATTCTTTTCAGAAAACTTCTGAACCTACGATATCTCTGCAAGTAACAACATAAGCAACATTTGTTTAATTAATTCTACATCATAATCTGAAAAATGCTGAATTTTTTCCCTTGCCGCTTTGCTATAAGAGGATTCTCGTTTTCAAAATGCGTTTTTTGGACTTTTTGCTATCTCAGGTTACTGAAAATAATTTCAAATTATATTCGATATGCTCAACAATAAACCAGACATCTCTAGTCTTAATTACGCGCATCAAGAAGGAAAAACATTCCAATGCATATCGTTGTCATATGCTTCAAAAATGCGCTAATTGTACGACATTTTGTAACATTACTTATTACAACATTCTATATTTAATTTTACATTACGACATTCTAAATTTACTTAGATTTCTGATCATTTGGTTCCCAGATTGCAGAATAAAATTTGTTATTGGATTAAACTAATCTTAACTTTGTAGTAATTTTAACAATTTGAGTGTGCAGAATTGTTGTGTATCAAAAGTATCCTTCCGTTCTTTGCTGAAGTTTTAATGACATCTTACAAACCTAAGCGAAGCTGAATTTTTTTACTACTTAAAAACTTCATTCCAAACACTTATTCATCTAGGTCTAAATATCGATTACTGAAAACCTTCTTAATTCATCAAAAGTAAAGAAATGTTGTATGGTACCTTAAGTTCGTCCAACGAAATATTTAAGCACAAAGAGGTAATCTTTTCTTATTGTGACAGAGTCTTGTCTCTGTCTGGAACATTTGTCCATGTTCTGTAATTTAGACTTCTGTTAACAGCGAAATACTGCAGCATTATTTAGCTATGTCATGCTTTTATTCAAATTTTTCTTTCAATTTAAACTTTCTTCTTAGCAAAAATAAGTGACTTTTTTTTATAAAAATATATTTCGAGGGTAACCATTGTTGTAAATAATTGTACATAATTGAATCTTTTTGTTGCACTGCTGTTTTTCAGTATTGTTGTAATATTGCATACCCTACGACTGATTTTTCTCAACGGCTGTCTTACATTTTAAATTTTTTGCGAGAGTTAGGATGAATTAGATTTTAATCAGCTGTGTTATTGAGGGGTTGAAAGAGAGTTAGTTAGCTGCTTCTGCGCTAAGGTCGAATTACTGCTGATTTCGTTTGATGATTTACAGAAACATCAATGAAGCCAGAATTCGCAACAATACAGTATTCCCGACATACATTGTATTGGCTACATCCATTCTTTTATCCTCTGATACCTAAGTTCTCGACAAGATGAGAATTTAGTTAAAGTTTATTAATATAAAAACCTACTTTTATTCAAGTTATGTATTTATTTACATTTTCTATACTTTCCTTTGTTTAATTTACAAAACACTTTGAAAAATTATCTGAATATAGATCAATACATACGTTCATTTTTTGAATTTTGGAAAGGAGCGAGGGGATGATTTGCAAGCAATGGTGAAAGGAGAGCACGGGTAAAAAAGTGTTGAGAAACCCTGCTCTAATTGATCTTTTTGCATTTCAGTGCTTGCTCTATGTTTATATGTTTATATTTCTACATACGGATGATTTTCTTCGACACAATAAACCAGAGGTGGGGAACCTTTAACCTTGAGAGGCTACATTTAAATTAGGTAGTGATAAAGGAGGCCGAATCTGTTGATATACGGGTAAATGAGACTTTTGTGAAACTATTATAGTTTTTGTATAGTTTTATCAATTTATTGCATTGTATAGAAATAATGCAAACAAACATAAGTCGTTTATTACAATAAAATTTTACAATAAAAATTAACATAAGGTTAATAACTTATTATAACATTAATCTTTATCAATTTTAATGAATAATTACATAAATTTAAATACGGTTTAAAATAAAAATAATAAAGTAGACGCATTTTTCTATAGATTTATTACATTATAAAGAAAAACATCAGAAAATTAATGCTATTAAGTTATAAAAAAGCAAACACAGCATGTAATAATGTAAATAATGTTAAAATCCAATGGGATATTTAATTTAGTGATATATTTGCATTTGTCTCATGTCTGAAAGTAATTGAATACTTGGATGAAGCTGTCTTAGTAGATACTCTAAAATGAGCATCTGTCATTTGCGTTTATAAACTAGTTTAAAATTTTCTCATGAGGGAAAATGTTGAATCGCAGCAAGAAAAGTAAATGGCGTGAATGCTGTCGTAGTCATAGATATTTAACGGCAGTCAATTCTTCCAGATTTCTATGAGATCCTTTTTTAGCGTCAGAAAGAGATTTGAAGATACTATCTAACTCACGTAACTTCATTCGTAGTTCTGTTGAAGCTTTGGGTATATCTACTAAAAGTAGTTCAAATGCCAGTTTCATAGCAGTACCGGGTTTATAAAATCTGAAAATCGTTCAGTGTATTCTTCTATTAAAAATTCAAGACACCTACATATTTATAGAATGTTTTATTTTTACAGTTTTGCTCATTTATCATTTTTGCTAGCTCCGGCAAGTGTTCTACAGATATATTCGAGCAAGAGAGCAGTTGTTTTGAAAAATGTTGATTTTTTTCGAAACACTTGGATCTTTTGCTACATTTCATCTACAGTCGATTCCTGTTAATCGGACCACATCGGGAAGCGATAGTCTTGGTCCTAATAATCGGCTGATCCGATTATACGAACATGTCCCGTGTTGTAAAACGGGACGTGCTATATTTAGCAAACAGTAAATGTACATGTAAATCATGTACTAAAATGTAATTATGACCTTTATTGTGAGGTGCACACGTAATGGCGAACATAATATGTATAAACAAGAACTGAAGTAGAACTCTTTTCATTAAGAAAATTAATTTAGAAACAAATACTAAGAAACGATCTCTGCGATATTCAGCATGCGAAGCACAATAAAAAAAGGTTCTTACCAAGTTCCAGTCAACATGTGAAGAACTTATCCAATGTAATCTGACGCGTTCTCTTGAGGGAGTGGACGTGAACGAAATCGCCACAAATATCTAATACAGCAATGGGAATGCCTTCATTTCCCTCGTGCATGAAATACTGAAGCACAGTTTCAATGAATTTTTTGGCATCCTGTGTTGTCACATGCACCAACTTGTTAGCGGCACCAACTTATTATCATGATCACGGTCTGGGTCTTCCGATGATGTTGTGTGTTTTGCTGCAACTCGAGCAACGATTGCAGCGTCATAATCTTCATTATCATGGTAGCATCGAGGCTTGTTGATGATGAGTAAAAATTCTTCGCAATTTTGAACCTGTTGAAGTTCCACATGTCCGTCATCATTTTCACTTTTAACGAGCATGTCCACATCCCTCTCCAAAACCAAGTGCTCAAGCTACAGTGAGAAAAACAGTTCTGAAATGTCTCACTGCTCATGTTTCGTCAGCCACAAATGTACCAGCTTGTAAGTTATTGACCTTTATACCGAATTCGCTGGCTTTTGACGATGAGGCCAGGAAACATTCTTCAATTGCTTCAAGGATGAAATTAACCAACCTTGCACAATAAAAGGTCTTCAAATTTTTTCTGATGCCCATGTCCATTGGGCTGGACTGAAGCTGTGGTCGTAGGAGGTAGAAATTCTAGTTGGGTGTTCTTCAAGCAATCTAAATGAAGATGTGCTGCACAATTGTCAAGAAGAAGCATCACTTTTCTCGACTGGCGTTGTAGCTCTCTGTCCCAATCCTTCAGCCATTCTTTAAAAAGTTCAGAGTTCATCCACGCATTTCTGTTCGCACGATACACAACTGGTAAACTGTCCACCCTAAATCCTTTAAAGCAGCGAGGCTTAGTGCTTTTTCCTATAACTAACAGCTTTCTCTTGCCCCTTTCTGTCATGTTTGAGCATCACAAGACAGTTATACTTCCATCTCTTTTTTTTGCAGTCAGAGAGTGCAACATGTTTGTAACTTAACCAGCCGTCCGGTGTAGCACGGTAATACAGCTCAGTTTCATCAGCATTGTAAATGTCATCTGCTCAAACATTTTCAAGAAGCTCGGGCAGTTTTGTTGATTTCCATTCTTCAGCACTTGCACTATCAGCACTTTCTTTCTCGCCATGTGCTTTCCTGAATTTTATGTCTTCTCTAGATTTCCATCAAGACAACCAACCATTCGCAGCTTTAAAGTCATCGTGCCGCAGCTTTTTAGCGAGTTCTTTTGCTTTGATTTTAACTTTAAGCCGCTTACTCGCACAGCTCGTCTAGTAACAATGGCAAACCATTCATTAAAGGCCTCATCGACGTTTGGATCGTTGCCTTCACGCTTCCGGTTTTTGGAAGTTCCTCCTGGTCCTTCACATTGTACTCATTCTTCTCGCAGCTCAATTTCTTGCTTTATCAAGCGCGAAATTGTAGTCTTTGCAAATCCGGTAATTTCCACCAACCGACGCTGGCTACGGTTTCGTAGTTGTTGCTTGATCTTATCCATGAAACCAATTTTTTCAGCTAACGTCAAGCACCGTCTGGCATTTTGGCAGAGGAGACAAGACACGGGCACAGTTCACTGACTAAAGTGGTCTGAAGAAACCTTGGTGTTTCGGGGTCAAGGTGTTTAGGTTAAGAGGGAGTAAAATGCTCACCATTCAAAGCTTCAGCACTAAAATCATCCCATGATGATGGTGAAATGATAGCTTTCTCATGTAAATTATTAAATTCTCATGTCAATCATGATTTACAAGCGGGAATTCCTTTCAGGTGGAGCCGGACACGCTATTGTTCATTTCCTCGAAAATCGGAGACGCAATAGGAAAACAATAACCTTGCTGGCTTCTACTATTGGCTCTGTTTCATGAAAGGTAAAAAAAATTGCGCGCGTTTCACCTCCCACTGGTTTTGCTCTTGTCATGCACTATAAGGAATTCCTGATCTTTGATAAAGCATTCTCTTGGGGAGCATCTCTTGGAGATCCTCCCATATATCGCTGACCACCTGTACATCCGCTGTACGCGGCCGACTTGTGGCTTCTGTTTCTTGTTCTCTGTCACGTTTCTTGGTCCGATTAAACGAAATTTTGGTCCAAATAAGCGAATAATATTAGGCTTATGTACATAGGATTTGTTTCGGTTCTTTAGATATTGGTCCGAAAAAGCGGCTGGTCCGATTATCCTGTGGTCCAATTAACCGGATTTGACTGTATATGCTTCGTTCAACCTTGCCTGCAAATATTTAAATTGTTTTGTTTCGTCATAATATCAGACAAAATTGCAATGTTTCTGCAAAATGTTTCATCTGATAGATCACATAGATTTCCCTGCTCTTGATAAAAGTTTAAAATTTGTCGTCATAAAGTTAAAACTTTTATGAAAACAAGTTCGGTTGATAGCCTGCGAACCTCGCTGTAGTATGGTAGATCAACAATGTGCGTTTGCTAGTCTAAATTTAAGCATCTGGTGAAATTCACGTTGACGCACTGCATTTTATTGAATATACTTGACAATCGAAATAGTTCTATTCAGAGTGTCTTGTAAAAGGTTATTTTTTTGCAAAGAATTTGCTGATGAAAAATGAAGTGAAATAATGTCAATTTTTTCATGTTTTCGTTTTCTAATATAGAAACGAATTCTTCGTTTTTACCTCTCATGCAAGGCGTGCGATCGGTGCAGACACTGAGTAAATTACTGATATTTAATTGTAATTGATAGCATATTTCTCTGAAGTTTTCCAAAATGCAACTCAACGAGTTCTTATTAAATTTAACTTCCCGAGTTTAAATTATTAAATTTACTACATTAAAAGTATAGTCGGCGAAAAACATCATACTTATATCTTGAGTATGAAATCGAAAGCCTATCTTTTCAAAGTAAACTAATAGGATAAAAAATAAGTGATGGATTAGAAATCTTATTTTAATCCTATTTTAAAATGTATATAAAGTGATAAAATGTCCCTATAAGGATTTGGGCTGCTAATAATTATTTGATCAAGTTTTCTTTATATTTTTATGCGTATTGTTGGATATAACTTAGACTTTGAATGTACTTTAAAGTAATGCAATAGTCATTCATTTAACCACAGATGTTAAATTTCTATTTCTGCTTCTCTTCTCTTCCATTCTATTCCTTACCTTCTCCGGAATCATCGAACCTATTCTTGTTTTGCAAAATATTACCTTTTCTATGACAACAGCTGTCACTTCTAATCTGAAAAAATATTAATATTTCATTTTTATCAATGCTATATAGATGTCTTGTATTGAATAGGTGCTCTAGTTTTGCAAAAACTTTTAATTACATTCTGTCAAAGTAACTACATGTATTTGAAAGTAAAAAAAATGGTATTCTATGTAAATCTGCTTTAAACAAATAGTTTCGTAAACATTATGAACTAGAAATGAGTGCGAGGACTTCTTTCAGATTTACAAGGATTTGAGAATGGAAGTATTCAATCTTCTTCCGTATATTTGCCTTTTCTTTTAAAGAAGGTATAACGTAAGTGAAAAATGTAACTACAAGCACGAGTTTATACTCAATGCGGACTGATTAGGGATAAAATAAATTTCCTTTATCTGGATTTAGAGAATTTAATTAAGTGCTATTATAAGTATTTTTGCAGGCAGTATTAATTCCTGAGGTACAAAAATTGTCAAAATATTCTACAAGAGTTATTTTTTCTATTCCATTCTAATTTCTCAATTTTGATAATATTTTAAAATTTTATTTAAGCAAAACTATTTGGCTATTTAAGATTTTAATTTGCAATACTATCTTGCATTGTTAACCGAACTGAATTAAGCAAAATTTTCTAAATCAAATGAGTAGAATTCATTATCTCTTAAGTAGAGCAGAATGTACGAGCAGAATTTATTGTCTTATGTTAACTTTTTGAACTACTATTAAAAATGATTTGGATTCATTAACCTGTTACTTTTAATTTCCAAAGACATAGTCATAAGCCGATGCAGAAAGAAAACAAAAATACCTGTATATATGTCTCGTAAACGTAAAAACATAATTCGATACTCATGGTCATACATAAACCTTCGTAGGCATGCAACGAAACAGGGACTGTTGAAAATAAACATCAGAAATGTCATTAGAGTTTAAGGAATTTCTGACGTGTTAATGTGATGCTAATCACAAACATATACAAAATTTTGTCTCTGAGAGGACTGATAGTACAAATCTGCCAAATAAGTATATAATTTTTATCAAAATTTTGTATATGTCTAACACATTTCCATCACTATTAAGAATAACATATTTCATATAAAAATTTAAAGTAATGCTCGCCGTAATTATACGGTCGCGGACACTTAGCCGACGGGACACTTAACCGAAACCAGTTAGCCGACAGGTCATTTAGTCGACACGGGCACTTAGCTGACATGGACACTTAGCTGACAGGATATTTAGCCGACACGGACACTTAGCCGACAGGACATTTAGCCTACACGGACAGTTAGCCGACAAGACATTTAGCCGACAAAGGCAGTTAGCCGACAAGACATTTAGCCGACAAGCACACTTAGCGGACAGGGCATTTTCCCGACACAGACAGTTAGCCGACAGGACATTAAGCCGACAATGAGTCTCGCTCCTCCCAATATTTTCAGTTTCACTTCTTTCACATTTCATTACTACATTGCTCAAAGTGGTTTCGCTCCTCCCACTCATGAAATTTCCTTTCCCTGTCATTTCCACACTGGAACTACTTTATTTTTCTGAAATTCTATTTACACCCTAAGAATGCTATTTAAAAATTAGGCATCGTATATTTATCAATCTGGGTAAAGGCTCCAACGCAGCGGAGCCCGTGGACTGTATTGTTGAAAAGGAAAAGGGTGATAAAAATCTCTAGCTCGCTCCGGAGCCTGAGACTGAACCCAAGAACGAAAAAGTTCCCCGATTTTCTGGCCAAGGCAGGAGGTGAAATGGAGCGATTTAAAAGGTCTTTTTGCCAAAAGCGGTGTAAAGAATTAAGTAGGAGTCCTGACTAGAAAGAAAATAACCTTAATTTTCGACTCTTCACATCATAGAGATGGAATCTCAGATTTTCAGCTATAAAGTGGTATACAAATTTAGGTTGAAATTTGCTTCTGAAAATCTTTTTCTTGAGAATCTAAAAGGACCATTTATAGTCCGAGGACCATAGATTGAAAACAAACAAAAAAAGTACTGGAAAAGGAATGATATCACTATTTGGGAGAGTTAAAAAGATGATATAAATAACGTATATGATTGGCTACTTCATTTGAATGTTAAACTGGAGCCGACTTTTTTTGTTATTATAAACAAATACTTTATAAAATGTGTTATGCGTGGTAAATTGTTACATCTAGTCTGAATATACATAATTGCACATGAGGCTGGGTTAACCATTAAGCAATATATGCACGTGCTTAGGGAATCAAGGAAAGGGGTCACTAAAAAATGCCCTTAGGTACTCATGAAAACGGGCACCAACAATTTTTCCATTACCATGCAGCTAAACTAAAACCAAGAAAGATAAATAATAAAAAAGTAAAAAAAAAATAATTTTATGAAAAATGAAACGAAAATTTATAAATTTTTAACAGATATTGAGAAACGTTACGCTATACAAGAAAACCATCAATATAACATATTCTTTTGAAAATTATACATTGCGACTTTCAAAACATAATATTATACACAAATTAATTAGGAAAAGATAAATTTTATGTTTATTTTTACAGTGTACTAAAATATGCACCATCCAATTCCGGTAAATCATACTCAAAAGGCTTTCTCGCGACCTCAACACGATCCAAACCATTTAGTAGGCGCGGTTAGAAAATAAGAGTGGAGTTGCATATCAGCAACGTTTCCGATATATGAAGAGTGAAAAATGTAGTTTTTCCGAAAATGTATTCAGTTCTGAATAAAATATAATCTTCAAGCATATTTTACTTCTAAATTAAACATTATGCAACAGTTCAGTGTTATAAACATTAACCTAAGTAAGTATTTTAAGCGAGATGCGTGGTAAATAAAATGTTACAGAATCGCGCTTTTAATTTTCTACAAATTTCAAAGCATTAGGAAGAGCCAGATTGGAAAATTAATATCATTAAGTAAACAAGAAAAATTATTAATGATACGAAAGTGTCGAAAGGAACCCAGTTGATTAAATGAAGAAGTTTTACAGACAATTTTTGCAGATCCTACATTAAAATGTAATCAAGTTACCGTCGTGACGTAATTAACAAATTCGTTTTTCCTTTCGAAAATTAAATCATATTCAATGAAGAGACATTTTAACGCTTTTTCAGTTTGGCCAATATACACCAAACCGCACGATACATTGTGGGGTTTGGCTTATTTAATTTTTAAAGTTCTGTCTTAGAACCCCACGAACACTAGCAAGCGAATAATTGCTTAAGTGTGAGAATAAACACGTAAGTCTTAACAAATGTTATCTACCCTATATTTTTCAGAATATTTACAATCAGTTCCTACTTGGAACTTACACAAACTCCTTGAAGCCTCCACTTGAACTTAAGTAACTATGAAATTAAACTAAATTAGCTTAACTAAGCTCCTGAAAGGTATACCCGAAGCTATCAGAAATATAAGTAGTTAGGCCCTAAATATTAATTTAATCGGATAAGCGAAGCAAGGGCCTAAAGTATGATCGAGCGTAGTAGCTAAGAGAGAATGTAGTCAAATGGCAAACGCGCGCTAGTCAGGAAAATCAGACTCTCTGTCTGTAGAAGTCGGTGAAGCATCGACTTAAATAGTACTCTTACTCATTTGCATTAACTGCGTTTCTGAAATTACATTCTGGCAGGAAATTGTAAGCTGAAATTAGAATAAAATAGGAAAGAATCGTAACTTAAAATAACTGTTTAATAAACTTAAAATAAACTTTACCCTTCCTCTGCCTCAATTTAACTACTCGAAGAATAAGGTCTCAAAACGACCTTGTTTAAGAGTTTAAATTCTACAAACTCTTTCTCATCAAAGCTTTCAACTTGTAGCAAGTGTACGTTCTTGAATTCATCATTAAACCTTTCCTATTTGTGGCCAAATTTACACAATATATAAAGTTATAGTTAAACTAAGAATTTTACTTTCACGTTTTTTTTTTTTTTCAAATTGACTGGGACGAACATCTTTTTCTCAGTTGAACAGGTTCTCATTCTTTATCCTTCCACTCCTCTGGAAGGAAATCATGTTAGTCAAATTTTTCACAAGCGTTTTATTTTGCTACCTTTGTCCTATTATTGAAACTATTTTTGTCCCTCAAACACTTTCATTCACACCAAACTTTAAATCTTCTTTCCCCCATGCTCTCCAGAAATTATTCTGAGTGAAACGAACTTATTATGCTGTTTTTTCGCGAAGGTACACTACCACTGTCCAACCGCTGCGATTTGTTAGAAACTAGACATTCGAGACCTCAGAAGATTCCTTAAACACAAAGCTAGTTCTAATGTACTAACATAAGAGCTTAATTTAAAATTCTTAAGTAAAGCCTGGAGAGCCAAACTTTAAACACATTCAATCTGTTCCTTCTTCAGTTCATCGCTTATACAAAGTATTTAGAGTCATGCTTGACCAGAACTTACACTTGTACAAGTTTAACTTTTACAATAGTTTAAAAGCTGACATTAGCATTTCTAGATTCAATAGAACATTTTGACATGAAATATTTAAATTCATTTTATACCATTTGTTATACACTGGTGTGCAAAAATTAAGGACGAGACGGTTTTTTGAATATAACTTTGTACAAAAGCTTTCCAAATCAACACATTTAATACCGTAAGATTCTCAATACGTAAGGACATGAGTAATGTAAGCAACACTTAATAAAAGAGAAATCAGAGGGATAAAAAGAAGCTTTATTGAAAAAGTAGCGTGGAGTGCAATGCGACAGAAGGCCGAAAAATCCCTGTGATGGGTGTCCAGCAAGAAATATGCGGTCTTTAATAGGGGATATGATCTCCCCTGACTGCTACTCAGGTTTCACAGCGTCTGCCCATGCTGAGAATGAGGGTGTCAATGAGTTGTTGAGGCATTGCTGCCCATTCATCTTCCAGCGCCAATCGAAGCTCCGGAATGGTTACTGGTGGTAGGTACGAGCTGTCAAGCGTCTGCGTAGAAAAGCATCCCATACATGCTCGATGGGATTGAGATCCGGAGATCGTGCCAGCCAATCCATACGTTCAATATCCTTACTCTCTAAGAGCTGTTCGGCAACTACTGTGCGATGACATGGTGCATTGTCGTTCATGAAAAGGAACTGCGGACCCATAGCGCCTCTAAAAAGACGCACATATGGAAGAAGAATCTCGTTACAAAAACGGGTCCCGTTGACTGAACCTGCGTCGAAGATGTGAAGGTCTGTACGACTACCAAGCATGATGCCTCCCCAAACGAGAACACTGCCACCTCCATACCTGTCCCTTTCAATGATGTTCGAGGGATGATTGCGGCTTCCCCGCTCTGACCAGATGAGTATGCGATGAGAATCGCTACTCAGACTGAATCTGCTCTCATCTGTAACGAGTACTCGTCCCCATTCATTGTCTCTCCAATTCTGGTGTTCCCGGCACCACAGAGAACGCCTTCTCCGATGGGCAGGCGTTAGAGGTACACACCGTACAGGGCGTCGGGCACACAGACCACCACCGTGCAGTCTTTTGGCCACGGTAAAACGCGATATCGGTCGTCCAGACGCCTATGTTGTGTGTCTAGCGATTTCTCCCGCTGTCTGCCGCCTGTTTCTTCTGGCCTGTAAGGCAATATACCGGTCATCTCCGGGTGTGGTTTCTCGTGGACGACCTTTACTAAACCCCCAGATAGCTGTTCCTGTACTTTGAAATTGTCTCCAAAGTCGTGAAACGATGCTGTGAGCAATTCCGAACTCTGCAGCCACACTTGTCACACTGCGGCCTTCCTCCAACTTCCCAATGATTCGACCTCGGGTAAAAGCATCCAGATGTCGTCTAACTGATTGATTATTCGCCATTTCTCCCTGAGGCAGCAACTCGGTGTGATTTTAACTGCTATACGGCGTGCAATCTCTTTGCCAGAAATACTGATCTTACACCGACAACATGCTATATACTACTCAGACACTCCCCCATTACGTCTATCTGCATATCTGCGCATGTGCTACCGCACATCACCTTACTTAATCTCCTGATTGGTCTTTCTGTCCGCTCTGCCTCTTCGTTCAGCTGATATGCTAATTTTTCGACTTCGTCCTTAATTTTTGCACACAACTGTAGTTGCTATACAAAATTGCAAAAGGTTTGCTGCAATCTTTCTTTAAGTTAACACATTTTTCTTTAAATTAACTCATGTTTAGTCGTTCTACTAAACATATTCACAAATTACTTTTCGTTACTTGAGAATTCTCCAAAAGAAAGTATTTACAAAATAAATTCTCTAATATCTGTTTAACAGATAGTTACAACTACATTCTATTAATTTCTTACTTTAAACAGTATTTAGCAACTTTAAACGCATGACATAAATCGAACTTTCAATAAAAATAGAACACAAGGAAAATTTTCACTTATCTTTTTTAGTTTCTGTATTCCTCGCAAAAATCATGCCATGTTGGAGACATTAAACTTTGGATTCTCAGTCGTCTTCAGTCTCAGTATTCACTTCTACCTTCACATCACCCTCTTTTCTTTTCCTTCCTCGGGCGTTGAATCGGCTTGCTTTTCTTGTCGGTTGAGGATTCTGGAACTCTGGTTTCCTCTTTGCGTTGTAGTTTCCGGATCTTCCCTAGAAATCTTTCGATCTTTAATTGGTTTTCTTGGTTTCCTGAAAAGGAATGGATCTTGTCTCGTCGGGGCGTTGTCTTTTCCTAGATCTTGGCTGCCCTATTCCTGTGGCTTCTTTCGAGGAAGTTGGCTTCCGTTCTGGAGTTGGACGTTTTCCTTGATTATTTTCGGTGAGACTATTCCACTTTCCCATCGGCGCTGGCTTCTGTTAAAGGGGAACTTTTGTCTGTTTTGTTTTCTTCATTCTCGCTGGGCCTGAACCTTCTGGGTGCTGTTGCGTTCGTTTCGCGGTCCTATCTTCAGTATTATCCGGTTGTTTTTCCTGCTGGGGTGATCTCTGTTGGGCGACGTGGAAATCAATATTCTTGGCGCGCTCCCAGGAACTTTAAGACTTTAGAGTATCCGTACGACTATAGTACGGTTTCATCTGGTCCATATTAGCAATTGTTTGCTGTCCATTTTCTGCTTTTAAGTAAACAGCAGAAAATTTAATTTTCTCGATAATGAAAGGCCCCTCACACCTGGGCTCAACCTTAGCTACCCTATTTTCGGGTGCAGATGAGAAAGATGGCTTTAATTTTAGCACTTTCTGGCTTATCGTATTCTACGTCGCGTTTTTTCTATCGTAATACAATTTTTGTTTCGACTTCAGCGCATCCGAATTTTTGATGGCCGCATTAATAATTTTCTGAATGTCATTCAGTTTAAACTTTTCCTGTCTTTGTTGAACGAAAAATAGCTTATCCAGAGACGTTAAAAGTTTTCTTCCCAGAAATAATTCTGCGGGTTTTTTTGTGTGGTATCATGTTTTGCTGTTCTCAAGGCAAAGCGTAATTCATTGACACAGTTGTCCCAACGGCCATGATAATTCTTAATATATCCCCGAATAATTATAACTATATTCTTATTTACGCGTCCTGCAACATTTGATTGCGGTCTACACTGACTACCAATAAGTATTTGGACACCTGTGCAAATGACGATATCTGCGGTCCTAAGGTACGTCATGGACTCCGCCGGTGTATATCATGTAGGAAACAGCATCGGCTTCAGTCGCATGAAAGATGCTTCGCAGTTCGGAGCTCTCTGAATTCTAAGAAATTCGGAAGAACCGCACCCAGCCGATAGCCCTCATCCGCGAGGAGTTTCAACATGCATCCGGGAGTATTTTTTCAATGAGTACCAACCGTAAGGAAGCACATCTGCTTGGTTTTCATGGTCTTGCTGCTGCCCATAAGCCTTTGATCACAAAGTCCAACCGCGCTGCTCGGTTAATGTGGTACAAATCACATCGAAATTGGACCGCAGATTAGTAGAAACGGGTTCTTTGGAGTGGCGAATCAAGGTTCACCCTTCACCATTCGGGTATCAGAGTCTACCTGGAGAACGTCTCCTACCAGAATGCATTTTGCCAACAGTCAATTTCGGCGGAGGTGAAATTATGTTCTGGGGGAGTTTCTCTTGTATGGGCTGGGACCCTTGGTTCCCATTCATGGTAAGCTCAGCTCCGATGCCTACTGCTCTATTTTGGATGACAATGTGCTTCCTACGTTGTGACAGTTTTACGGGTTGGACCCCTGTTACTTTCAGGACGACAATGCCAGTTGTCATGTTTCGACGTTAAACAAGGCTTGGTATGGTGCCAATGCAGTTCATCGAATGGACTGGCCTGCCCAGAGTCCAGACCTGAACCCTATCGAGAACCTCTGGGACGAGTTGCATCGTCGAATTGAGGGGTGCACTACTCGGGCAAAATCGGTGAAGGAACTTCTATGTCTTCTCCAAGCCGAGTGGAAGAAAATACCACTAGCTGTCATACAAAGACTTGTGGAAAGTATGCCCCGGAGGGTCCACGCTGTAATTACCTCTCGTGGAGGCTCTACGAATTATTGATTTTGAATAAAGTTAGTTTTTCTTCTCACAGGTGTCCAAATACTTAGGGTAGTCAGTGTAAGGTACCATTTTTAGATAGCGTATGCCAAGGCCCATCGAAAGGTTTTCAAGTAAGTTACTTACGAATTGCCTACCCTTATCTCATATTACTTTTACTGGGTTCCCGTATTTTAAAATATATTTATTTATAAACGAATCTGCTACTATTGCTGAACCTCGTTTAAGGGGAATTATTTTCACCCATTTTTAGAAATGATCCACAATGTGTAACAAGTATCTGTTTTTATTAATTTTTGTTCTAGGGTAGGGTCCAAGCAAATCAGTGTCAACCCATTCGTTTGAGAAAGTGGTTTTTATGATATTTAAGTACCCAGCCCGGGTTGTAATTAAGGTAGTTAACTGACACAAGTGATATAACCTGACATACCAGATCGCATTTTTGTATAACTGCGCAAAATACACCGCTTCGCGGACCCTTTGCAGGGTTTTCTTAACACCAAGATGGGCTCCTGATTTCGAGTCATGGAGCTCCTCTAGAATACTTCAGCGCAGACTGATTGGGACTCCCGGTCGCAATTCTTGATTATCTATGGTTGTTTGCATGTAAAAGAGCAATTTATCTATAATTTCATAATGGGCCGACCTATTGCGAACAGCCGTTAAGTCTACATTTTTAAAATTTTCGGGATCTTCTAGATAGATTTAAATGTTTTTAAATTCTGGGTCCGTTTTTAATTCGGCAATTATTGTTGCTCAGTATTCCATTATTTTCGCAGTTAGCATCGTACATTTAATTGTATTTCCGTTTTCATCGATCTTTATTTGAATAGTGCGTCTGCAACTACATTTTATTTGCCCAGTGTGTGTTTTATTACTAAACTGAATTCTTGCAGTTTTAGTGTACTACGTATGAGCCGGGGCGAAAGATTATTACCGGAGTATAAGCGAACAACGCCGCGTGATCTGAATATACAGTTAATGGGGCACTTCCGAAGTACGCACGAAATTTTTGCACCGCTAGTGGGACCGCGAGAGTTTTCCGCTCAGTTGCAGTATAATTTCGCTGAGTTTCATTAAGCGTCTTGCTAAAAAGGCTATTGGCTGCCCATTTTGGGAAAGAACTGCACCAACTGCATAGTCTGACACGTCTGCTGCAATGTCAAATTTTGATTCCCTTCCAGGAATTTAAGAACAGAGGCGCTAATTTAGGCGTGTTTGAATTCTTCAAATGCCGTGTTCGCCTACGCTGTCCATGTGAATTTAGTCATTTTTCGTTTAAGCACCAAAAAGTGTTCAATAATCTTTGCACAATCTTTAATGAATACTGTAAAATAGGAACATATCCCCAGGAAGGATGATAAGTGGTTAGTCGTATTTGGCGGTGAATAACTTCTGACCGCCAAAATTTTAGAATTGTCCGTTTTTCGAGATTTTATAGCCGAGTTACCTCAATTCCTTGGCGGCGAATTTGCGCTTTTTAGGATTAACTTTGAAACCCGCTTCATGTAAAACTCCCTCTAAATGTTTAGAGTGTTCTTCTAGGGTTTCGCTTGTTACAATAGTGTCATCGAGATAAATGACGGTACGTTTTCCCAAGACTGGCCTTAAAACATTATCCATAACCATGAATATGTTTAGTAGAACGACTAAACATGAGTTAATTTAAAGAAAAATGTGTTAACTTAAAGAAAGATTGCAGCAAACCTTTTGCAATTTTGTATAGCAACTACAGTTGTGTGCAAAAATTAAGGACGAAGTCGAAAAATTAGCATATCAGCTGAACGAAGAGGCAGAGCGGACAGAAAGACCAATCAGGAGATTAAGTAAGGTGATGTGCGGTAGCACATGCGCAGATATGCAGATAGACGTAATGGGGGAGTGTCTGAGTAGTATATAGCATGTTGTCGGTGTAAGATCAGTATTTCTGGCAAAGAGATTGCACGCCGTATAGCAGTTAAAATCACACCGAGTTGCTGCCTCAGGGAGAAATGGCGAATAATCAATCAGTTAGACGACATCTGGATGCTTTTACCCGAGGTCGAATCATTGGGAAGTTGGAGGAAGGCCGCAGTGTGACAAGTGTGGCTGCAGAGTTCGGAATTGCTCACAGCATCGTTTCACGACTTTGGAGACAATTTCAAACTACAGGAACAGCTATCCGGGGGTTTAGTAGTGGTCGTCTACGAGGAACCACACCCGCAGATGACCGGTATATTGCCTTACAGGCCAGAAGAAACAGGCGGCAGACAGCGGGAGAAATCGCTAGACACACGACACAGGCGACTGGACGACCGATATCGCGTTTTACCGTGGCCAGAAGACTGCACGGTGGTGGTCTGTTTGCACGACGCCCTGTACGGTGTGTACCTCTAACGCCTGCCCATCGGAGAAGGCGTTCTCTGTGGTGCCGGGAACACCGGAATTGGAGAGACAATGAATGGGGACGAGTACTCTTTACAGATGAGAGCAGATTTAGTCTGAGTTGCGATTCTAGACACATACACATCTGGACAGAGCGGGGAACACGCAATAACCCCTTCAACATCATCAAAAGGGACTGTTTTGGAGGTCGCGGAGTTCTCGTTCGAGCAGACATAATGCTTGGTAGCCGGACCGACCTTCATATCTCCCAAGGAGGTTCGTCACCTGGGACTGCTATTGTAACGAGGTTCTTCTTCCTTACATGCGTCTTTTCACAAGGGCTATGGGTCCTCAGTTCCTCTTCATGGACGACAACGCTCCACCTCATCGCACAGTTACTGTCGAAGAGCTGTTGGAGAGTGAAGATATTGAACACATGGATTGGTCGGCAAGGTCTCTGGATCTAAATCCCGTCAAGCATGTACGGAACTTACTAGGGAGACCCGTGGCAGCACGTAACTTATCGCCAGTAACGATTCCGAAACTGCGATTGGTGCTACAAGAGGAACGAGCAGCAGTGTCTCAACAGCTCATTAACAACCACATATCCAGCATGCACAAATGATGTGAAACCTGCCTAGCAGTCAGGGGAGATCATATCCCCTATTAAAGACCGGATGTTTCTTGCTGGACACCCATCACAGGGATGTTTCGGCCTTCAGTCGCATTGCGCTCCATGCTACTTTTTCAATAAAGCTTCTTTTTATCCCTCTGATTTCTCTTTTAGTAAGTGTTGCTTACATTACTCATGTCCTTACGTATAGGGGATCTTACGGTATTAAATGTGTTGATTTGGAAAGCTTTTGTACAAAGTTATATTGAAAAAACCGTCTCGTCCTTAATTTTTGCACACCAGTGTATTATCGGTAGGAGATATGTGGGGTATTTCGTTATGCTATTTAATTTTCTGTAGTCAATAGCGAATCTCCATGCGTTCAGATCTGCGGGCGGCAGTTCCTTCTACTTTCTACATAAAACTACAGGACTGGCGTAGTGTCTGGTACTTGGCTTAATTATCTTATCCTCGAACATTTTCTTAATGTGTTGCTCGAGAATGTCTTCCTTCACACGGTCATACCTGTACGGCTTAGACCGAAGTGGGGGCTTACTCCCGGTGTTTATGCTGTGCAAGACAATCTGGCAGAAGCCGGGGTTTTCGTCGAATAATTTCGCAAAAGTTCTTACAAATTCTTAATTTTTTTCTTTCTCTCCCTCTTCGATGTGTTCAGCTCAAGTTCCGGCATAAGGCTTTTGAACTTCCGCTTTATCCATCTTGACATGTAAGGTAGAATCTTTGAAATTAATTCTTGCGCTAGGCTGCGCGTAAGACATCAACCCCAAGGTTACTGCGGTTAATATATTCTTTACTGCGAGAAAATTAATTTTTGGAACCTCGAACATGCAGCCTCACTTTTCCTAAGCAGACACACTGTTTGCCTTGGGCAGCAATCACCCGTTGTCCCGTTGTCTTAAACAGTATGTAACGACGAAAATGCTTTTTAAAAAAAATCCTGCGACAAAGAGCTGCATTGAGCCCCGGTATCCAGTATGGCGTTCATAGTGACGTGGTTTAGTAGTATCTGCATTTCTGGCAAGGTCACATTTTGTACGACTACCGTATTCAGTTTGGTTTCTGAGGGATTTACCTTCTCACACCGTGACTTGTTTAACTTTTTCCTTTGAACCCCTTGGTGCAACTGTTCTTTATTTCCCCACGCTTTTGGTTTGACCGGCTTTCCTGTTATCCGACTTTGTTACTTTCCCTTTTTGTCGATAGAAATTCTGCTGACCTTCAGGATTCGTCGGGGCGTGAAACCTTGAATACTGCCTAAATTTGTTCGCACATGCGTTTTCAGTCGTTCGCCTACTTTGAAATTTGACAGCTAGTTCGAATAAGCTCTTCAGCGTTTGTGGATTTCGTACCTCAAGGAAATCTTAAATTGACGGAAGTAACTGCGGCAAAATTATTTCAATGACTTCATTGTCGGGTCCTTTCCCATATAATAATTTGACAATATGGATCTTTCTTAAGATGAAATCTGTTAATTCGTCCAAGTTAGTTTAATATTAATATTAATATTGAATTAGGATCTTAAGACAAGGACTTCTTTATTTTTACTCCATGGGTTGTAGAGGTATAGCTCTGTTTGAATGATGCGATAATAGACACAAGGAGCTGATAGTATTTTGCCTTTTTAAACATATTTAAAATCTTTAATATAATGTTACCATGTGTGTGTTTTCATACTAGTTTTAGTGCAACTATCTCTTTCTAGTCTCGTGCATAATCTAATGTTTTTGACATCTCCTTGTTTCTCACGAAGATGGAAAAAAACATCTGATTTGTTTTTGTATTGTTTTCTTCTCTTTGATTCCAGTTTTACTTTTCTCACTTTAGATAAACATAACTTAACATTTCTTAATAATTGCTTTAAAAGTACTTGCAACGTTTTAGCTCTTATAAATGACAGAAAATGCAGTGCGAAAGTATCCAGCCGAAAAGCTGCAGGTAAACGCAGTTGGCAAAACATGTAGTGGGTTCTGAAAGAATGAAAGCTTAACTGTAGTATACAGAATTTTAGATGCTTATTTTTCCAAGGAAATGAAATATTTTATTACTGTTATGTAACTGATTCCTTCCCTGCAAAACAAATCCAAGATTCTTTGAAACGTACGAAATTGTATCAATCGTGACATGTTGAACACAATTTAAAGCAAGTTCTTAAATGACAATGTTGAATTTTTTAACAGCGGTTGTAACCCTTTAGAGCTGGAAAAATTTAGTACTGAAATGGTAATATCAACAAACAGACAAGCTAGTATTTTGCAAAACATTAAGTAGTAGGGAAGCAAGTTTTCTGATATACTAAAATGATATCTAGAGAAATACTTCCCACAAACGCTTTTCTCTCTCTTTGATGAACATTTATCGATTATAGATTTTCAGTGTAATTTCTGTAAAACAAACTTCAGTAATCTATCCAAGATTCCATCGGCCTTCATTTTCATCCATATTTGTTACTTCTATCTTTGTTGTCTATGTGAACCATGTCTCCATTTCCACCGTTGTCATTCGTATCTGCGATACCTGTTATCTTGTCGCCAGGTGGGGAAATTGTTCTCCAAAATTCGAGTGCAAGTAGTACACCAAAAAACATAAACATGCGCTAGTGTATTATGAAAAGTATTTCTTATCCTTTGCATTTAACGGAAAGTAAAGGTAGATCTTAATAATCTTATGATAAATTTCGTTGCGAACAACTTGCCATTTTACTGCTGTGTATTTGTCTAGATAAGAAAATTTTTGTACGCAATTTATTACCATTCTGATTTCCTTTGTAGTATATTTAGCTTTATTGTCTGAGTATCTAATTTGTTTAAGTTAATAGTGACCACTCAAATCTAAATCATCAATTCAATGTTTCGATATATTTAGGCGCCTTATGTATCTATATGTATTTTACGACGTATTTTTCAAGTTGCTTTTCTAGAAATTCTGATAAAAATTCATCAAGTAATAAGAGGCTTTTGTATGTAATTTTGGAAAGTTGCTTATATGCTGATAAACTGCTAATTTTAGAAATGCTTAGACTTTGTGCATAGTAATAGAAATATGAAGGAAAACATAAAGGTGTGTATATTATTTTGAAACTGAATGTATTCGTAATTTAGTTTTCATCAACTGCTTTTGCAATAACAAAAGGCTCTCTACTTGCGGTTTGCTCATATTTATGATAACAAGGCTCTTAAATACAACAAAGACTTTGACATTACTCTCATTTAATTAAACAATCTCTAACATTTTCTGCATTTTATGGAACCGCAAATATTATCAGCTAATGTATAAGTTAGTCCATTCCTGCCATTTCTATTTTACTAATAATATATTCATAAGCATATTTAAGTTTTCAGGCAGAACATTTTCTGAGCCTTGAGAGTTATGTCGTTTAAAGAGTAAATGTCTTTATTTTATTGATTTTGCACGGAGTTTATAATCTCCAATCCACTTAAAGATTTCACTCAATTTAAACATATTACTAAAGTGATGTTACTTTCTGACAGCTCCAATTTCGGTGAATGCGGTTCGATATTTGCTTTGCGTTGATTACATTTTACGGTATATTATTACGCTTAAAATGATGTCATCACCTCACTCGGAAGAAAGTCAGCATTAATATACTCGAGCGGTTTGAGGAAATAAGTTTTCCTGAGAATTTAGATGACTACTTCAAAATGATGTGTGCTTTTGCTCTAAATGCTATTTAGTGCCTTAAATTACATAAATGCTGTTTTATATCGTTTCAGAGCAATTTTGATGTAAATTACCTCTATAATTGTTTTACTTGGAATACTATTCGTGACTTTCAAATGTGTAAACAATTCCAGTGAAAATAATGGACAATTAAGCAACATTAGTCGTTAAATTTCATACTGTCTCATAAGCCCAAAGCCTAATGACTACACATATATATTCATTAAATATTGAATACCGCTTCATAATGAGAAAACTTATGAAGTATATAATAATTAGCATTATTTATGGGTGACACGTAAGTAAAACTGACAAGGTTGTGTCCCTCTGAAGTCTAGTTATTAGCGAAAATGCAGATACGGAAGACGGGAATAAAACTACTGTGGAATGTCCTAAAATAATGTTTGCACCTTTCGAACGTTAATGACAAAACTTTTGAAAAGGTCTTGATCTAATATTTAACATTTGTACTTGCAATGTAAATGTTGATTGTGTGTAGGCGTATGCAGATATTCCCTTGATTTTAGTTCCGAAGATAATAAGTAATAATATATATCAAATAACAGGGTATACTATATGATTTTTTTCAAGTACCATTGATGAATTTTAAAGTGTTTTGGGAGAACTAGAAGTGTGTGTGAGAGAGAGCGGCGTGCAATGACAATGGCGGATAGAAGGCGATACTCTACCGGAGTAATAATTAAAAGAATATGCAACAAAACTTTGAGAAAAAATAATTGTGTGTGGTGTGGTGAAAGATGATGTGGAAGAATGATATTAAAGAAAGAAGAGACTAAGGAAGATGTAGATAAAGTAATGGATAGTGGATGGCATGAAGCATATTATTGAGGCTTCTTGTGCTTTGTATCTTACAGAATAAATATTCTCTCTTTCTTCCACTCTGTCTTAATATGTCGAAGATTATATATTGCTGCCGATAGTTGTCATCTAGAACGGCCAAAACGTGAAGCTGCATGACATCTTTCCCAAACACTTATGCATGCTGTTATTATTGTTTCTGTTGTTAATATTTAAAGACTGTAAACATTATTTTACACATATCAAAAGCTTTTGACAAAAGTGTCTCATCGAAGCCTTCACAATGGTTTTACAAAACAATCAAGTTTACAACAATTGAGTTGCTTTTTAAACTCATACGTATGTCATTTTAATGTAGGTTTTATACATATAAAATTTAATATAACATCGCTGTTATGACTTACTATAGAAATTTTGATTATTCATATAATGCCATTTCATGACACCTTTGTGTCAGAATGTTGTCGATCGAGATAACTGAAACTCGCATGACAGAATGCGCAACAGGGAATGACAACATATAGTTATGATGATTATTAGATACAGATGCATATATTTACGAATAAGAGAGGTATCATGAATTTAAGTACTTTATTCATCCCTACATAACGCATTTTGTCTCACAGTCACTTTCTACACTATGCCAAATTTGATCGATACTACACAAAGTTGATAGTACTGGCCTTTGTTCTGTACTTTGCAATCAACTTTAACTGAATAAATGATGATATTTATCCATGGACAGACAAAATATCAAACATCACTATATAAATATAATGCAGATATAAAGCAGCAAAAACATTCTTGCTTTTGATTGTTTTTAGAAATAGGCAAAACTTCAACGTATTGTACTCACCGTTAATCTGGAAATAATCTGTATCAGCATCTAGCGTCCTTTGCCAACATTTTTACAGCTGTGTAGTGCCCTGGCGATTACATTGGAAGGTCATGGATGCAAAACATCCGTGATTGCATGCCGCAATCAACGGAGGTGATTGTCCAGCGAATGGAACAGGTGACAACTAGTAAGCTCTATGCGCGGTGAACAAAGTATATTTCAGCCAAGTCGCTGAATGGTATCTATGTGGTATATATATCTATTTCCGCAGCACGAAACCACACGTGGCAAAAAAAACTTGCTGTGGAGAAGACAAAGAAAACCCTATGCAATTAACAAACACTGGATTCTTCTGCTACATTCTTTCAAAACCAAAAAGGATTTTACTTGGTACGGGTGGAAATGTCATATTGGAACTTCGTTCATCACTAGCGAGTACTTGATGAAAAATAAATGTGTAGCACTGCCAAGATAGCAAAGGCAAAGAAGCTGTCACTCATTTTTCCTTGTTGGCTGCCGACAGTGTAGGGAGTAGCCAGTTGCTTAACTTGTACACCTTCGCTACGTGGTGTAAGTGAAGTCTGACTGTTTCTTGGCAAAGCTGGAAGCGTTTCACAAATACGTCGCACGTTTCACTATTGTTTTCATGTATGGCTCTATTGAGGGCTTCGTCAACAAACACCTGTGGTCACCAGTGCGTGGATTATCACAAAGGCTTACAACTTTATACCCGAAACACTGGAACCAATATTTGGCAATGTGTTCGTTCACGAAATCGTCCCGAATTTCTTGAAGAATATGACTACTTGATGCGGCTGTTAATAAGCTCGTCTTAAAGTCATAGAACAAAAACCGCTAACGAAGTGCTTCGATATCTGCATTTTCCCTCTACACTCAATTAACTATATTTCCTTTGCGTGTGCAATATGCCTCCATTAGTGCAAGTCGATACTTAGATGAAACTTGTGTTGTTTTCCCAGGGTGTGAGCCATTTCATTTTCTATCTGTTATGAAACAAGACGTCAACCACTAGAGCGTTTTTGGTTGCTTTGTATTTATGCAAGACTTGGAAAAATTTAGTCTTGAGGTGTTGGCCCTAATTTGATAGTTCGTCAGCATAATACACAATCTAAAAAAGTGACATAATGAAAATTGCCAGACGGGGTGGAGGGAACGAAATACATTGATTTCGAGCTAGAAGGAGTTTGATATGTTCATTGCATTTCTGTGAACTTCAGAATTTTTCGGCTGACTTAACTTCTTCGAGCATATCATATATAATGTAATTTAGTTTATTTGCGTGGGTCGATTGCATTAAATGCGATTGTGATGTGTGCGAAAGTGTGATGTGCGCAAATGCGCGAAGTATCACTGACGACCTACTGTATCATATATGATACGCTGAAACGAGACTTTTTATTTCAAAGTTTAAGTGTGCACTAATTATGTCAGAATGCTGTGAAAATTTCTGAATATAATCTCTAGACCATTAGCATTATATTATGTATCACTTTAGCAAAAGATACTTGCACGACGCTAACGACACCTCTTCATATTTTAAAAACGTTTCACGCAGTGAAAGCGGCTTACAATTTCTGTAGGTAAATTAAAGAGTTGGATATTATAAGCACTGGTATTTAAATTCTCAAGTTTTTTAACTTCTTTATTATACGAAAATAATTTAAATTTGTAAATACAATCATTTTTACTAATATTGCAATAAAATTTATTTTGAATTTCAATTTCATTTTATGTATTAATAATTTTCTGTTAATATTATAAGAAATAATATTTAAATAGCATGTTAAAAAATCCAAATATTTTCATAAAAACTGTTTTGTAGGAATTCTGTTCGTATGCTAAGCTTAACTGCAAAATGCTATCGGGCACACTAAGACATCCAGTGCTTCAAGGTTATGGAACAAATACGGGGAATCGGTTCGCTGAAAGTCTGAAACAAAAAATGTTGTTATATCTTGCAAATCTTACTTAAATTTCTCACGAAAAGGTTAAGAAAGTAAAATTTCTTGAATTAAACAGATGATCTAACAAACAGCTTTTGACTTACCTTTGCAGTCAGCTGGCTGAATCTGTGATCGTTTGGAAATCTTAGATCCTCCGAAATCTGTAATACTTCTGGAGATTGTTTCCGATGCGGCGTTGCAAAATCGTCTGATCTAATGAGAAAGTTTAAAAACTTCGCTGCTTTATTAAGGGTAGGAATTTTTTTATAATTATATTTCGCGTTACTTCTTTGATAGACTGGCGGATGTTCTCAGTTTCTGATGTCTTTTCATTATTTCGAGGCAGCTACAGTAACTACTTATGTCAAACACAAAGTCCAGAAAAAGCACATAATGATACCTTCACTTTTTTTTTCAGGGATAAAGCATTAATTCCGTGTTTTTTCACCCTTGGCCTACCTTACTTCGTTGAAATATATGGTGTTACGAAACCGTCAGCACTTGTATAATGATTGAATCTTTTCTTCTGAAGAACTATTTTAATATGTACATTAAATTCATTAAGTTGCTTACTTTCACTATCGCATTTTCGCATCTGCGAGGAATAGTAGAGGATCTATAAAAGTATTGACAGCTTTTCAGTATCATCTCATTTGGATCTTTTGAAACATTTCGCATGATCAAACGGGAATCCCGCAAATTGCGAATTCATATTTATAGCCAAATCCAGGACTCTTCTAGGGACAATTTTCTAGTCAGATTTACTATGTCTTTCACAATTTTATCCAATAGGTATCGAACGTAATCTACTTCTGCTGTAGTATTTCAATAACTCCTCAGAAACGTGTATAAAATAGTTAATGGATTAAAACTTAATAATAATTTTTGTTGCCGTCATACTTAGCTGTGCATATTGCTGCGAAATTCAAGCTGAAATATCATCCAGTCAGTATCTGCGCTTCAAAGGTTTCTTCTTAGCTACTCTTCGCCATGCTTTTCGGCTTCACGTAGAGATAATTGATTTATGTAACTTCATTCGGCTATGCTGATAGCGTTATTTTTATCATCTTCAACGAGGTTTCAGACTCTTATTCTTCCAATTCAACTGGATTTGGATAGGTTGGGTTCATGCTATCCTGTTGAAGAGGAGTAGGAATTTCTTATTATTGATTTCGCTCTTAGATGCGGAGTCATGTCAAGTGTCTTAAGAATTTTTTAAACTCTTTTTTTGCACAAAGTTTTCACCATATTATAAGCTCTCACTTGTTCTTTTTGAGATTTCATTTGTTCATTGTTTGGAAATCACTGGTTGATATATTTCTTTGGTTGGAACTGGATTCTTCTTCTTCAGCTTCTTCATGTTGTTTCTTCAGAAGTTCACATAGTTCTTTATTTTGTTTCTTCTGAAGTTAAGTTTAGGTACTTCAGTTTCTTTTGTCTTTAATTTAAAATTCAGAAACTGAGGGAATATTTCACTGACCTCATTAATACATTTGTTAGAGTGGCCTGTAAATTACACTCCATTGGCTCATGATGAGCCATAGTCGTAGAAAACGGTTGTCAAGCTTAACTGAAGATTTCTCGGGTAGTTGCACAGGTAAGGTGCAGGCACTCCTGTATTCATGAAAATAACTGTCGTTATCTTAATGATCTAGTTTATTCTGATCGCATTTGATTCTTCATGTTGTAACGAAAACGTGTTACTTACCACCTTTGCTCTTAAGCGATAAATAATTACATAAATTATTGCAACTTTTATCATTATGCGATATCTATAAATTTGTTTATTTCAGACCGATAAGCTATGTGACGATATGTAAGCATTTTTATCAGTGGAATATTTAGTAGTCTGCGAAACGTTATTATAAATACGTTATTTCACTAAAATGTTTAGTGATACGCTAAAACAAAACACGTATGATTTCACGCCCAGTTTCGAAGTCCTATGGATTTATGTCTGTTATAATCTTATGTTAAATTAAGATGATATTTACCTTCACAGCGGATAGCCGCGAAAGCTATGTATTGCAAGGTATTCATGCAACATGCATAAATTCAAAGAAGTTAATTTTTAAATTTGGTTGAGGTATAACATTGTCAATATTAATAAATAGTAATAAAGTACATTGTACATATTTCATATACTTTATTGTTAGTATAATAAAACAAAATTTACTACCAAGAGTTTTGCTTTACCGGTAAACGATAAGTTATCACAGCTTCTTTTAAGTTTATAGACACTGATATAGTCACAACTCTTATACCTGGAGATCATTGTCAGAATAATAAACAAATTCTGATTATGAGAGCTGTGATAAAAATTCGCTACTAAGAAAAGGGAAATTGTTAAAAACAGAGTACAGAGACGTTTAACAAGAAATATGTATGCGTAGGAGAAGGGAAGGGATCAGACGTTCTGACCACTGGTAGCAGTGGTTCCCTGCTGATATACAGGGTGATTCAGAGTTCATGGTACAAATTTGGAGCGGAGGTACAAAACAAAGATTCGAATAACATTCACAACACACATGTCGCAATCCATTTATTTAATCTTAAATTCGACTTAAAATGCATTTACAATAAAAAAAACTTTAAAATGAGATTGAGATGACATAATATTTGCATATTAGTTGTTTGTATAAAAAGCACAGTTGCCGGTAGAGGGCAGTAGTAGGAAAAGTAGGGGAAGCGGCCATTTGCGATTGCGCTGCCTTTAGTGATGGGAGATTTTACGTTTTGCGAAAAAGAATACATGAATTCGATGTAAAAGGCCGTGCAAACGGTAATGCCAGAGATGCACTACAATTATGCTCAGAGGAATCACGCACAGTTTTCGGATAGATGAATGCCGAATCACAGAATGTTTCAGCGGCTTCATCCTCAACTTTGTGAAACAAGTTTTTTCCACGTCACCAGACAGGATGCTGTCGACGTCGAACTGTACACAATCCAAGATTTGAAGAAAACATCTTGAACATTGTTGCTGATATATCTGAGTCAAATATAACAACTGTTGCTCTAAACATAGGTGTGAGTCAACATACTATTTGAAGTGTTTTAAACAAAAACAGCTTACACCCCGTCCATTTCCAGCAATTAAAAGGATTGAATCTACAAGACTATCCTCTGCGTCTGAAATTCTACCAGTGACATTTACAGCAATCTGCATTACACCCCGAATTCAGTCGTAATCACGTGTTATTTACAGATAAGGCAGCTTTAACGTGCGAGCTTCATTTAATGCGAATAACTTTCGTGTGAGTGCACAACTGAGAATCCAAAAGCAAGGCGACCACATGCGTCTCAACAACGGAGCAGTGTGAATGTGTGAGAATGTATCGTCCACGAATTATTCATTGAACCATACCTACTGGCACAGCTATTACAGCTATTTTACTTTTCTGGAACAGGTATTTTCAGAACTACTGCGAGATGTTCCGATCTCCATTTGTAATCGAGTATATGATCCTAGCATGATAGGGCGCCAGCCCCTTTGAGCATTTATATTCGTAATTACCTGAATGTCACTTTTGGGGCGCAATGAATTGGCCGTGGTGGGCCAATCCCTTGGCTACTCCGATCTCCTGATTTATAGAGCCTCAATTACTTTTTCTAGCGATATCTGGAGAGTCTTGTTTATGCGACTGCAATTGAGTCATTTGAGGATCTCGTTGCTACGACTATAGTACGGCTTGAGCTGGTCAGCATTAATAATTATTTGCTGGCCATTTTCCACCTTTAAATAAAACGTTGAGAATTTGATCTTTTCGATGACAAATGTCCCATCAAACCTGGGTTCAAATTTGACCACCCTATTTTCGGATGCAGACGATAATGAATGTCTTATTTTTAATGCTTATTTCCAATGGTATATTCTATATCTCGTCTATTTCTATTGTAATACAATTTTTGTTTCGACCTGGCCGCATCAGAATTTTTGATGGCCTCATTAATAATTTTCTGAATATCTTTCAATTTAAACTCTCCATGTCTTTGTTGAACGAAAAATAGCTTATCGAGTGGAGTTAAAATTTTTCTTCCTAATAATAATTCTGCGGTGTTTCTCTGTGTGGTATCATGTTTTGCTGTTCTCAAGGCAAATCCTCATTCATTGACACAGCTGTCCCAACGGTCATGATAATTAGTAACATATCTCCGTAAAATTTTAGCTTTAATATTCTTATTTACACGTTCCTCAATATTCGATTGCGATCTGTAATTTACCATGTTCGAGATGGCATATGCCAAGGCCTGTGCAAAGATTTCTCAAATAAACTACTTACAAATTGCCTACCTTTATCTGATATTACTTTTAGTGGGGCCACGTATTTTAAAATATATTTATTTAGAAAAGAATTTGCTACTATTTTTACTAAAGCTCGTTTAATGGGAATTATTTCCACCCATTTTGAAAAATGATCCACAATGGTTAAAAAGATTCTGTTTTCATTAATCTTTTTTCTAGAGTAGAGACCTAGCAAATCAATTCCAACTAATTCATCTGGGAAAGTGGTTTTTACGTTATTTAAGAACCCGGCCGGGTTGTAATTAACGTCGTTAATTAATTGACACAAGGGACATGACTTGACATACGACGTCAGCACTTTGTACAACTTCGGAAAATTTACCGCTTCACGGTCCCTTTACAGGGTTTTCCTAACCCTCAGATGCTCCCCTATTTTCTAGTTAAGGAGCTCCTCTAAAATATTTAAGCGAAGACTGATTGGGACTACCGTCCGCAGGACATGATTATCGCTGGTTGTTTTCGTCTAAAACAACAAATTATTAATAATTTCATAGTGTGCCGTCCTATTGCGAATAGCCGTTAAGTCTACATGTTCAAAATCTTCGGGATCTTCCAGATAAGCGTAAATGTCTTTGCACTCTGGATCCGTTTTTAATTCAGCAATTATTGTTTCACAGGATTCAATTAGTTTCGCAGTTACAATCGTACATCTAATTGTATTTCCCTCTTCATTGAATTTTATTCTTGATAGTGCATCCGGAACTACATTTTCTTTCCAAGGCTTGTGTTTTATTATTAAATTAACCATATTTTACCAATGATCGAAGAAATTAAAATTTTTGTTTGACATTTCTAATTTTAAATAGGTAAGAAAAGACAATAAATTGAAAAATTTACGAGACTTTTATTTTCCTTATGGTTGAGGCTGCCCTATATATAGGACGATGTTCGAAACCAGTGCTATGAGGTTACAAGGCATTAGTATCTTTCAAGCACTTTCTTTTGAATGGAATGGTAAAAAACAACTCGAACATAAACCAATATTGCATTTTTTACAAATAGCTGTCGATTTCCCTAATACAATTTTTTAATTGACAACGACGCTGACGTCCATCAAAGTTTTCGACAAACACGTGTTCAGTTTGCATTTGAAAGAAGTCTAGATTTCTCTGCTGCCCACCTAATTTTCTGCCTTGAATATTCCTCGGTATTGATAATCCCAGATAACTGACTGTTATAGCCCGTCGATATTCTGGAAGATCAAGATCTTCGGTTGTGCTGAATAATTTTGCTAACTTCCAGGACGCAAGTAGTGCAGTTTCAAAAGCCTTTAGGAATAGTCGCCAATACCGCTTTTTACTTTGTATAGAGGGAAAATACGTTTCGATATAGCTGTCAAGCAAATCTACACCATTCTTATAAGTAGTAAGACATGCTGGAATATCAACTTTTCCTCTTTCACCCTTTAATCTTCTTTCTACTTTTAACGTGCATCCTGTATCCTCAGAATTTATAAGCGCTGATACTACTCTATGATAGTTCCAGAGAACCACTGCGATTTCATTATTTGAATCGAATTTCTGATCATCTGTGCCCCGACCCACCTTTCTCACAACTTTGATTGATATTAGTGGACAATAGGCCATTCTGTTTTCCCTTACAGTTCCAGTAGCAAAAAATTTAGTTTCTTTCAACTTAACAAAAAGTTCATAAGATGTAAAAAAAAAAATCCATATAAATTTTATGCTGCGCTGGATTTTTTTACAATTAACAGAAAACCTTCTACGGCAGTATTTGATAGAGGCTGTCTCCGTGTTTGAGCCGTGATAGTTTTTTATTCTCACTTTTGATTCGCTTTTCATTTCCATTTGACATTTTTCTGCACATTTTTTGCTATCGGATGCAATACATTTCTCTTCTGACACATTTTGAGATACAGATTCTTTTACATTTCTTTGTGCTTCTTGATACGGAATGATATGGAAAGGATAATCATCATAAGAAGTTAATGTCTACAGTTTGAATCCAAATTTTACTGGTTTTCCATTCATATACATTTTACAACCATGTCGACCGAAACAGCGCACCATTCTTTCATCAATGCTTCGATGTTCGTAAAATACACCTAATTGTTGCAAACCATCATTCAGTAAATCATAAATTGGACGTACTTTGTAATAGCGGTCCAAATCATTAGTGCTATTGTCATTGAAATGAATGTACCGTTTGATTTCAAAATGTCTACTTTGTGGCACTACTCGACTAACAAGCACAGTTCCTTTATCTGGCGCATTTTCCCAGTGGATGTTTTCATGTGGCAAAATGTGGTAGCCACCACAAAAAAAGTCTACCTAAAAATTGCTTGAATTCTGGTTTTGCCAATAAAAAATAATGATTATTTTTCTGCCCAGCATATCTGTTACTCTTAATAACAGTCTTGTCTATCATTTTTTCAGCAATACACTCAAAGAGTTCTGTACGAGATTTTCCAGAGACAAAATCAGTTATAGACTGATTAGAATATTGAGAGTATTTCTGAAGCACGTGAAAATTTAGGAGCACAATCTTTCCAATCAGGTTTTGGTACACGTATTTCGTCTTCATTTCCTCTTAATATTTCCACAGTTCCTTCTGTTTCTATAGTTCCTGGTGCGTTTTTATCACAAATAGCTTGACTGTGCCTAGTCTTAGTGAAGTCATCGTCTATTTCTTCATTGTCACTGAATGCCTCTGGATCGGGTGGTATTATTATCATTTCGGGCGCAATATCGTCATTATTTAATGTCATAAAATATTGCAAAGCTTCTTCAGCTGTTAAAAATCTTCAACTCATTTTGGATGCGTAAAATAAAACCTTACAAATAAACCTTACAAAATAAACATTCACAAAAGTAAATTTTTTTCATATAAAGAAAACGTGTCAAATGGCTTTCAGATGCCAAATATAACTCTTTACAAAAGGGGACGCAAGACAAAAAAATACTTAACCGCTACATTTTATAGCGAGGGGATGAAACGGACGTAACCATTTCACTCCAAAGTGGTGTTTGTTATGTTTTAGCGTCATATAATAGCGGATTGTACCATTGCCCTATATATAGGACGTTCTAAAAAAGAAAACAAAATAAGGATCTATAACATATTTTTCTTTTGAATTTTTTGTCATTCACGTTAATGGAGACCTATTTAAAATAAATCAACACTTTTTATTTTACCCTTTTCCCCTTTTTTATGAGTTCAAAAAAATAAAGTGCAAAAAATCAAAATCAGCCCTTTTTGTATGTTTTTAAAAAATAGATCTGTAAATGTAAAAATTTAAAAGAAAATAGCCAATATAACAAGAAGCTTTCTAGCAATAACACAACGTGAAAGAAATAGTTTAAACTTTATTATTTTTTGTACAGCCATCAAATATGTACTGTCCTATATATAGGACATAAGGGTTAAACTCTTGCAGTTTTCATGTCCAACGTATAAGCCGGGGCGAAGATTTTTACCAGAGTATGAACGATCAACTGCCGCATGATCTGAGTAGACAGTTACCGGACACTTCCGAAGTAAACGCGGAATTTTTGCACCGCTAATAAGCGAGGGTTTTCCGTTCAGTTGCGGTGTAATTGCGTTGAGTTTGATTCAGTGTTTTGCAAAAAAAGGCTATTGACTATCATTTTAGGAAAGAACTGCGTAGTCTGATGCGTCTGCTGCAATTTCTAAATTTTGATCCCCTTCCGGGAATTTAAGAACAAGGGCGTTAATAAAGGGGTGTTTCTATTCTTCAAACGCCATGGTCGTCTCCGCTGTACATGTGAACCTCGTCTTTTTTCGTTTAAGAACCAACAAGAGTTCAACTATCTTTGCAAAATCTTTTATGACCAATCTATAGTAGGAGCACGTTCCCAAAAAGGAAGATAATTCTTGGCCGCATTTGGAGGTGGATAACTTTTAATCACTAAATGTTTTAAAGTTGTCAGTCTCAAAATCGTTTTTCGAGATTTTATAGCCAAGGTACCTCAATTCCTTGGCGGCAAATTTGCACTTGTTTGGATTAATTTTCAGAGACGCCTCATTTAATAATGGATTTTTAATGAATAATTAACTCTAGTGTTTCGCTTGTTCCCAAACGGTGACCTGACCCTCTTTCTGGTGACTAGTTTAAATTTTTCTTCTTTGCACCTTGGTCCAGCTGCTTTTTATTTCCTCACGCTTTGGTCTGACCACTTTTTTTTCTTATCTGGCTTTGCGACTTTCCTCTCTTGCCGATACGAATTTTGCTGACCTTGAGGATTCGTTTGAGCGTGAAACCTTAAATAATGGCTAGAATTGTTCGCACGCGCGTTTTAGGCTATTCGCCTCTCTGAAATTTCACCGCTAATTCAAATAAGCTTTCCAGCGTTTGTGGATTTCTAACTTCAAGAACGTCCCGGATTGACGGAAGTAGCCGCGGCAATATGATTTCAACAATTTCTTTGTCGGGTCTTTTTCCATATAATAATTTGACAATGCGGATCTTCCTTAGGATTAAATCTGTTAATTCGTCAAAATTAGTTTGATATTTACTAAATAATTCTTATTCCAATTTCGCGCGGTCTCTCACAACTGGTACTGCTTTTAATAACGAATTAAATTTTTTTTAACTGTACGTTTCGGATTCTTGATCCCCCAACAAACTTTTGCCGATATTTTTGTACCAGCTGAGAGCTTGACCTTTTAAGTTCGTTGAAGTTCGTTGTAGCGATGATAATTTTCTGCAGCTGGTTCACAGGATACAACGTGAAGTGTAAGTCCAGCTGCTCCAGAAAAGTCATTACGGAACCTCTTCCACCAAAAATTGCTGCTGGCTTTATTGACGCTTTCGTAGTTTGCATGATAAATCCGAATCCCTCCATGGGGTTTGATTGTGGCTGAGGGAACTGAAAGGTGGTAGGGGTCAACGGGAAATCGTCACTACCTCGCGGCATGGTTCGTTAAGAACAAGTTCGAGCGCCAAATGTAGTGTTTTACTTACTTAATTCAGTATTCAATCTTTGAATAATGAATAGAATGGTATTTCGATTTATCAAAATTTGCAATATTACTACTGAACGATATGTGTAAAAATCAGAAGTGAAACAAAATTATGTCGCTTAAAATATTACAATAACATAATATGAAATATCTAAGTTTATAAATTCATAATAATAAACGATTTTTTAGCGATCTGTCTTAGACGAATATTTCTGGAACGTAGATTTTCTAAATGGAAACATTATACATCGCAAGTTATAAGGTTTTATACTTGAAAATGTTTATCTTTTAATGAGATGCAATAAATAAGCGAAGACAAAATACTCGGTGAAATCAAAAATGACTTTATACTACTAAGTATGTAATGAATTATCTAAAAGAATAAAGCTCTGCGAGCGTCTACATGTACCCAATGAGTTTTGAAAAATTACTTTCGAGGACACACGATGCGCTGCGTTTAACCCTAAGGAACACCTCCGTGTCAGCAGAGAAATGAATAACTGAAGACATTATTATTGAGAATGATTTAAAGTAACTCCATTTGAGTGAGTACAAAAGACTACGTTATGCATTTGTCCGAAGAATTACCCTTTTCAGAAAAGGTTCGCTTAAGGGATACAACATTTCAGAAATACATCATAATACCAAGTTCAAAGGCGGTATCATTTATTTGAAATGAATGCAGCTCTTTTCAGCA
>KK113175.1:651488-783292 GCA_000611955.2 Stegodyphus mimosarum
GCTCCTGGAATTAATATCTAATATTATAGGACAATTTACTTGGAAGATTAATCAGGAGGAGCAGGTCCGTTGCAAACCATTTTATGTTTAGACGAATAATTATTCTGCGAAAGCTTCCTTGTTAAGGAACAAATTTAACTGGAGCGGAAATTTGAAGATAGGCCTTTGAATGTGAGTTATTAATAATATACGTCAAGCAGTAGTAAAAAAACGCAGGAGCAGGCTTATGGTGTAATAAATAAACTTCATTTTCCAGTAAAGGTTCCGTAACGTTCTAAATTTTAAAAGAACAACAAATATATAACGTAAATAAAATTTTATTCTGTATTATTTAAGTCACTAATAGAAATATGTATTTTAACTAATTTAATTGAGATTACTTTTGTTCAAAATGTTAGGTATTTGTTTTGTTCAAAATGTTAAATAGAATAATTGTGTGTAATATTTGATAAATACTCAAAAGATATGCAAAAATCCGTTCAGTTTTTTGACAGAGCTCTAATAGCATCATTTCATGATAACCGATGACTTTGTGAGCGCTTATTTCTTATATTCGTAAGGTCTCTATTATTTGCATTTTTCTTTCAAAGCTATTTCCAAATTTGTGGAACTCTAATTTTCAGAATTGAGCGGAAAATGTTAAACATATTAACGTAGAAATTTGTATGTGCACTGTATATTTTGGTCAGCGCTGCCTAACGTTGTTAGCGGGTCCCGAGCGTGAGAGCTGCCCCCTCCATGCTTAATTATTTAAAAAAAAGAAAACTAGGCTGAAATTCTCACTGAAAAAATACTTTTAAGCCTTTTAATTTTATAAATCTTGCATGCACGAAATTCATTTCAATAATTCAAAAATTACAATGCAAAAATGCGTTTGTTATTTTTGTGTCTGAATGTTTCGAATTTTGTAATCGAATCAACGTTGTTCCATCGCCTTCAGACCAAAAGATTTAGTACCCACATTCAAATCGATGCTTTAAATGCAATGGCCTGACAGCGATGTATCCATAAACGATTTTAATTGCCGCCAACGAAGTCGAAAATCCCCAAAACAGATGGATGTTATTGCACCAGCATCAGAATCAGAAAGCCGAACACGTTACTGGTACGCTTAACAATCGTAAATGTCATGTTCTTTCAGACGGATGTACGTTTTCACAGTCTCGTACCTTTCGACATAAGCATTTTTTCCTTTTGATATTCATGCAGATTCATGTGCAGAAACGAAAAGCAGATATAAAGAGTAAAGTTTCTAAATTATTTTTAGTTTAAATTTTATTTTATTTGATACTATAGATTTATTGTTTTCAGTTTTCGATAAAAGGCATAATTTTGTATACGAGAGTATGACAAATATGTAATCGATTTTTATAATATTTATGCGGTTATTGAACATAAAATGATATAAATGAGAAAAAAAGAACATAAGCCCCCAAATGTTAAGATCTTTTATCAAGCTGTGAAATATTTCTACAAACTTTTATGACATTTTATATTTTTTAAATTTTAAAATGCTAAGATAATTTTTAAAAACAAGTAAAGTGTAATCTAAAGTTTTCATATGGCAAATTCTTATCATTATTCCCTTTTCTATCGTCATCATTTCCTGTGTGAAGGACACATGTTTTGATTGCCTTCAAAAATAACTCATTGAATTTTGTACAAGCATTACTCCATTCATTCATAACATTCGTAACGAACGTTACATCATTTATTCTAACATCTTCATTCATTCATACATTGATAACATTTTTCATAAACATTGCTTGCTTTCTACGTTAATTTAAGGCAATATCCTGTACATATATAAATATAAGAGCTAATAATTAAATAAAAATTGCATCATGGAGAACTCTCTAGCAGGAAGTACACAAATCAAAATTAAAGCATAAACATTTCAAAACTGAAACAAAATGATACAATAAAATTAATAAAATAATTCAATAAAATTGAGACATATTCAAACAGATTATTTATTATCTTTTGTTGTCTTCGTTCTTTTTACACGAAAAAAAATGCACTAATACACTAGTAAAAATTTATACCTCTTTTGCTGCAAATTGGATACTAATAATCGTCGAAATGTTCTCTAAAATAAAGCGTTTCTATTTTAAATAAATTAATAATAAAAAATTCAAAATTTTTATGACATGTGAAGAACAGTATCGAGATAAACGCCATTTAGAAATAGGCGTAAATTATATAATTCTGTAAAACGTTTTAAATACTTAAAAATTAACAGCTATGAAAAGAGTAATGCAAATAGAAAAGAAAAATGCCTGGCAAATTCCATACATGATTAAACTGCAAACCAAAAAGAGTCATAAAGAAAAATATGCCTTCATAAATATTTCTCCACTTTAATAAATTACCCCAAAATCATACAGGCCGCAGAACTTTTATATATAAAAATTCTTAAAAATTGGTCTTCAAGCCAACTTTGCGTGCATGCGTAATTTTTCGTGAATTAAATAACGCTATGCAAATAGGAAGCAGTTTATAAAATAAATTGCTTTGTTATAGTCTGTTTGAAATGTATTTGGAACAACATTCCAATTGGAAGTATTTAATTCCTTATTAGTAATATTTAGTTTATATTTCCTTTTATTAAAACTTTTGCTACTTTTAAAACGATATAAAGTATAATTGTCTTGGAGGATATAGTTGTGACTTTTAAGTTTGTATCAGTTTTTCCATGCGTTCTCAGGCCCACTGCTCTAGCTTTTTAAAACTATCGCTTGATTTTAGAAGACAGACCATAGTGACTTCAAAAAGATCTCTTAAGTTGTAAGGATCTTAAGTTTAACTAACGTTCATTTTATTTTAAAACTATATTATCATCTCTTATTTTCCACTTCCGGCCAGAATTAACGCCTGAAAATGTTTATGCAAATTGTACTTGCTAACGCTTAAGTATTTAAGTTGTGGCTTTTTGCCAAGAATAGAAGGAAGGAGAGAGAGCCCTCTCGTTAGGAGGTTTCACGCAAGCTTGCCATCAGTTACTGCCCACTTTTAAGGCCAGATGTTTAACCCTCTTGAAAGTTAAAGACGTATTGTAGTTTTCCGCAGTTTGCGTACTACAGACGCAGTAAATTAAAAGGTCAGTCTTAGTACTAGTCATATGTGTAAGATATTAAACGTTAGCTCTTATTTAAATTTTTGTTAGTTAGTAGTCTTATATTCTCTTACGCACAGACCACAAGTGGTTGGTCTTTGTATCCCGAAGTTCGGGAACGAATGTAAAATCAATAAGCAAATAAGTGTAATTTGAACCCTCCTTATCTTTGTTGTATATTCTACATAAGCACGAACATAGCTTTTAGTAAGCTCCCTGTTCCTACTCAGGACTATGTTCCTACTCAGGACTACAGTTATGTTTGCAAAATTAACTAGAAGAAACAGTAATTCTGATAAAGTGTTTCAAAATAATTTCCAAGGAAGTTTGGAGACGTTGATTTTTAGTGGTCGCTTTACAAGAAAGGAAGAAAAGGATGTGTTTTGCAATAAAATCTGCAAAACAAAAATATTTACAAAATAATCATTAGTTTGAAGGGAAGGATTATGCAGCTGAACAGCGTTAACAAAATACTGGAATATTTGTAGGTTTGTATTTCTCAAATTTATCAGCTGAAAGGATATCACTCCTGATGTCACTGAAATCTCTTATTTTAAATATTGTAAGCAATTAATGAAACAAAGTAACTAATTTACTTATTTTGTAAATTTTACATTATTTTGTTACTTTAAATCCGTCTCCATTTTGTTCAGCACCGAAATAATGAACTAATTAAGTCTGACAGCTCGAGAAGTTTTGTGTGTATTTAGATAACCTATCTTAATAATTGATTTACTGCAAATCTGATTAGTGCAATTATCGTGTAATCCAACCAGTTTGGAATGTAGAACAAGGTTGAAAGAGGTCAAATATTTCTTAGGAACTTGAACAAAAGAGTGAATGTATTGGTTTAAGCGATAAAATAGTTTAGACAAAATTAAATAAAGGAAGCTATCCTTCAGCTGTTTGGTTGACAGAATTGACAGTTGTATGTGTATTACTGAAAATATTCTGAATTGAAATTTTAAGCATCTGAAAACCTGCAGTTTATACACATCAGAAATTTGGTTTGAAGAGATGAATTTAACCCGGCAAGGTTCCCTAATATAAAGTTTTAATTAAATATGTCAAAGCATTCAAATATTAACTTATTTAAAAAAAAGGAATGTGCGAATCTTCTACGTATCTTGAATTACATACTACCGAAATATAGACTCAACGAGTAAAATTTTGTAACATAATTCTGAAATTTTATGCTTCAGGCTATACCGTTTTTGATGATATTCTTAATATAACTTAATAATACTTCTTATTAATTAATTTTCTGTGGTATTAAAAATAAGGTGGAGTTCAAAATAAAGGCTAAAATCTTTTTAGAAATGTGTACAGTTACAATTATTTATTGTAAAGATACTATTATATGAACTTAGTAATACGTTTTGTTAATTTGTTTTCTGTGGTATTGTATTTATGAATAAGATACAGTAAAATATAAAATCTTTTTAGAAATCTGTAAAGTTATTATTATTTTGCATCAACCAGTTTAACTTCAGCCTTTACTATAACTTCTCACTTCCGCTTCCTACCCAGTAATGTAAATGAATTAGAGAGTATTTAAGATGATGCTTTTGGAATGTAAGGCAGAGCGCGCTTTTGCCTCTCGAAGACATGTTACTTCATTTTGCCAGCTGTGATAAGATTGCAATTAAGCTTTGCAAATACCATCATTTATATCGTTACTGCAATGAAGAGTTGAGCCAACTTAGATTTAAAGTTAATTGTTTAGTCTTTGATTGTTAATCTATATTTCAAATATTGAATTTGGCTGTCACTTTAAGATCCATTGCCAGAAGTGGTAGCTGATCTTGTGAGCACGAGGAAGTGCGTTTATGTTCTAAGTTCTGCTAAGCAATGTTTGTTTAAACCCTGCTATTATTACTACAAAGGCGAAGACCCCAGCTTTCCCGGCCGATGGTTCAGCCACAAAGCTTTTAGAGGCCAGCCTGACAAAACAAACTGGAAAGAAACAAGACTTAACAGTTGAATATGTAATAAAACGACACATAAAAAACAGATATACATTATTCACACATCTACTCCAGCCAAGTATCTCTGTGCGTTGATAATATTCATTATTTCCCTGGAATAAAGCAACATTTTACTATAATCTTCAAAGTCTCTTGGAAATTCGATTTTCATTTTATCTCTAATGTTTGCAGTTAAGCCACAGGTTTCGAAGTGAACATGATCACCTCTTACTCCACATAGCCGACAAAGACTGTTTTCCTGCAAGGCAAATCTATTCAAGTATATGGAAAAACATCCATGTCCCCTCAAAACCTGATTCAGATCTACATCAGTATAACACTTTCTTCCTTTATAAGTCTGTACATTATCCATGTAATTTTCCTTTTTCTCCGTGGATTCCCAATTGTTTTTCCATTTTTCATATATACTATATAAAATTCCAATGGTCTTTCTTCTAGAGCGCTGCAGTTTAATTTTGTACGTAGATTTTTATATTTCATTTTACTATGCACAATAAGTTTATTATCAGACCCAAGTCCAGAAAGTGATTGTAAGGCCGATAGTGCATCAGAAAATATATGGACACAATGCCGACCAGATAATTTATTTTTGATACAGGTTAAAGTCTCTAGTATTGTACATAATTCAGCCTGGTACACTGTATTCATGAAATTTAATAGGAAATTTTTGTGGTCAGTCTCAGTTCCATAATAATACACTACAACAGTAATAATGCACCACTACAACAACGCAACCAACATTTCCTCCCAGGCCGGAACCATCAGTATAAATATCATATTCATTTGCAGCACATAATAATCGGTCATAATTTAGTCCGAATTTATCTGCAGGGTGAATCAGTTCAGGGCATTCTCCAAAGGTATCACCTTTTAATTCTATATTTGAGATTTCCAATGACGTAATATATGTTTTTTCATTAAAAATGTGTTATAGAAAAAGCCATATTGATATGAAAGCAGGGGGACACTAGCAAGCACACAAGCCACCTCCGTTTAAGCGGTCCGGAAAGAACGCGTAGCCGCAAGTATCCAGCCTCTATGAATTTCTTCCTAATTCTCACAAGTTACCTCTCCCTGCAGCCCCATGCGCCAATGCCATACATAAGTGGAATTACTACATTTTTAAGAATAAACAACAAGGTAGAGCTCTTATTTGCAAGAATTTCCGCAGTTAACATATTGCGAGAATATTTCAAAATGCCATGAGTTCTTTTTTGTACATCCTTAAAATGATCCAAAAAATTTAATTTAGTATCGATAATAACCCCGACGTATTTCATCTTTTCAACGAACGTTAATCGTTTAGCATTATATTTCAACCTGGGAGGGCGAGTAACTCTTCCACGTTTGCGGGGAAAACATTGCGTACGTTTTTTCTAAATTAAATTCTATCTCTTCTTGCGAGCTCCAATTTTCCAGTAGCTCCACCAAGTCACAAAATTTTCCAATTTCTCAAGCGATTTTTCATATAATAGAAATAAAAAGTCAACAGCATAACAAACAAAATCTACATTATTCAAGTCAATATTGTATATTAACTTATTGGCGATAAGGCCCCAGAACAGGGGTGCCGAACATAAGCCCTGTGAGCATCCCTTGAACAATTGACGTTCAGTCAGTACTTGTTCTTTTTCATCCGTAACTAGGATCCATTTATTTTAAAAATAGTTTCTTATTACCGCACATAGATTATCAAATATTTTCAAATCTTCTAATGCCCCAAGAAAGGAGCTCCGTTTAACTGAATCAAAGGCACCCCGAACATCAAACGAGACCCGGACCACATGATATTGTTTACGTTTCCGTGGGACTTCATTTATAAGCTTATGCAATGCTTGATCCGTTGATCTACCCTTCGTAAATCCATTCTGATTATCAGGTACATTCCCAGTCATTTGTTAGTAAAACATCAGTCTTATTGTTATTAGCTTATCATAGATCTTCACCAAAATCTTGAGCAGGTATATTGGTCTCAAAGATCCGTTTTCTTTGGGAATGAAAACAATTCTTGTGATTTTCCACGTTTCCGGGAAAACCGCATAGCGTAAACATTGATTGTACGAAATAATGAAAACAGAGGGGTAGTCTTCAAATAATTGTTTTATCAACAAGGCCCTAATCCCGCGTCGAATCCGGGGGCACAATTATTTCTTAAACTATGAATCACCTCAAATTGAATTCTTCATAATAAAAAAATGGCCTTTCGAAAACCACGAACTCATCTATGTCATGACCAATATCTTCAGTAGGGTGTTGTGCGCCTAATAAATCATCCAACGTTTTATTATAGATTTCTGAAACTGTTCGATAATCGTCTTCGTTGTTTCTTTGTAAGAATAATTTCTTTCTCATCTTGTTTTTTGCCATTCTATAGATCTTATCATAATTTTCAGTACTAAGCAGAAAACCATTTATTTTATACCTTTTTTCGCTTTTTTAATATTCATCTTATATTTAGCCAATTCACATTTATAAATAACTTTTCAATCTCACGACATCATCCAGAGTCGTAATCTGAAAGCTCTTACGAAATGCCTTTGCTTTCCTTCTTTGACAATCTAAATCCGAAGTCCACCAGGCAGAATTTAGATTTTCTTCAAATTTTCAATAACTTCATCTAGTTCATACCCGTTCTTTGAGTCCACTATATGACTTTCAAATTCCAACATATCCTCTCTAAAATGTCGGTTAAACTTTCGAATCCGATGTTTATTTCTAGTAATACGCTTTTTCTCATTTTTCCTACAATTCACATAATCAAGATCTATCTATATATGTATTTATGAACTAATTATAATCATAATTAGTTCACTAAATGATTCTTCCTCTAAAACGTCCATACATACTTTATTAAAATCAGTGCCCGGTGAACCAAGGACTATGTCCGTCCAACCCACTCCCATCGGTGACATAAAAGTAGGAGGAGAATCTGCTTTATTAACTAAAACCAAATCACGTTGTATAATGAAATCATTAAGTAAGAAACCTTGCGCACCCACGTTGTTTGCTCCCCACTTATAATGTCTACCATTAAAATCGCCATTAATAATAAAATCCTTGTACTTATTCTTTATCTCTTCCAGTCTGGCAAGATGAATATTCAAATCTTCAGCAGATGAGACGTAGGTGGATAAGACTCCAAATTCATTGTTCGAGGTGATTACAGATATGGTAATAATATTATCTTCAACAACATCCACTATAAATTCTAAATTTCTATTTAAATCATAAATAGCTGTCCTCTCAACGTGGGCATTTATTGTCCTCCACTTTCGATCCACACATGCCAAATTATTCTCCACATAATAGAGCTCTTGTACGGATATCAAATCAATGTCTCTACCAATATTTTTATAACAGAGAGCCGGCATGCTGCGGCAGCGCAATGATTCAAGTTGATGTTTAAAATCTTCATAATTAAAATTATATAAAATAAAGCCAGATTTCTAAAATTCAATATGTAAATATAAAGTTAAAAAAACCAGAATTGCAGGTAAAAACAATATTTAAGGTTAAAACAATCAATCGCTTTCAATATCCAGGAAAACGATACGCAAAATAAATAAAATGCAATGCCGCAAAATGATACTAATAAGTCCTTGACCATGGTGATCCAAAATCATTAGGTGATTATTAGGTGATCCAAAATAAATTTAATTTCTTTCTTGTAAATTAGGCAATCCTTTGAGAATGCTTCATGTTTATAATCATAAATAGTTTCAAATTTTCTGTTTGAGAACCTACAATTAGAGCAGCAGAGAAACTTCTCTAAAGAATGTCTTTTTTCATGCGAACCCGCACATTCATTACATTTAAATTCATTTCGACAATTCTTCTTTAGGTGACCATATTGAAGGTACTTAAAACAACGCATTGGCTGTATAAAGAGTCTCACTGAGTAGAATTTCCATCCTACCAGTAATCTATTAGAATCCAAGACATCTGCTTGACAAACAGAATTAATTTCAAAACCGTATGGGCTGTTCCATTTTCTTGATCTTTACCCGTATAAAAAAAATCGCACATTCTCCTGAGCATTTGCAGTTGATCTTAAGTTTGCCAATCAGGTCGTTATTATGCACAAAGTCTGATACGCGATAGACAATTATTTTCGGTACAATAAATTTTTTACTTTTCACCCTTACGCATTCTCTCAATCTTTCATTTTCATTAATACATTTTTTAGTTTCGCTACTTCATTACAATCAGCCACGCACACAACAAAGTCACCATTTCTCCTGTGGTACGAGTGAGTCACGTTAATATTAGCACCATCTGGCTTCATAACAGAAGCCATTATACGTTTTTGCGGTAACAAATTTCCATTCCTTTTAATAGTTTTTAATATTTTAACGAAAAATTACTGAAAGATAATAATAATAAAAATAATGATATTTTTATTGCGAGACTGATTAGCACATTGAGAATAATATTACTAATTTAATATACATTTTAATGTTAATGTTAGATATATTAATTTTTTAATTTAAAAAAAAATACTATGAATTTTTATCAAGAAATGGGATATATTTTAAACTAAATTACTTAATTATTTTATACAATCATGAAACACATATCACTAAATATAAAAGCCTACTATAGTAAGATCTTCATGCATCAGCAGAGAAATATCGGGCTCTTATTGTAATACGAGTAAAGGATGAATAAATTATACTTTGAACCCATTTATTACTCTCTTTGATGGAGAGTTTATTGGAGTTATTATTTCATTCAAACTGCCTAACTTTCAAAACGCAAAAGCATTCAAATTTAAAGTGACAAAAAATCACGAAAGATTGAAAAAGTAATTACAGCAAGCCAATCCATCTTTTCAAATCAAAATGCAAAACGGTGTTTATTAAATATAAATATACACTATCAAGAAGTCAAGAGGGTCTGCCATGATGAAAACTATAGATTTAGAATTTGATGACTTACGGATCCGAACTAGGACATCGCTCCGCATATTAGGACTGTGTAGGGACCGCCCAGGTTGACTGCAGAAAGTCTTTCCGTCGAATCGGATTACATGTCTCCACCTTGTCGACTTCGTTGACTCGATATCCTGTTCTCTCGTGTCGTGTCCAAGTTGACGCGTTCTAGTGCAAAATTGTGCTGCACATCAAACCTTGCGTGGAGAACTTAAACGTATTTCTCAAGCGATGGAGTCACATCCGGAGGGCGATCAAACAAGAGATCACAAGGGAGATGAAGGTAATGACTGAAAAGTATCTGGGATAGAAATAGCTGGAAGTCTCGTGGACAGCACCGTGTTAGACGAGTCAGAACAGAGATAGCTTCTTATCCCAGTCCTGTTGGCTTCTAGAAACCATAAGCAAGATGTTATTAACACTAGAACGTCGGCAAATTTCACCAGCCTAGAACCCCCGTCGGAGTCTTTTCGACTCCAATGGGATTTATAAGTTAAACACATAAACGAGAGCACAGTAGTGAATACATTATTCAATTAAAACTTTCAAATTTGTAATTAGGAACAACAGATACAAATCTTAATTTATAAAATAAGGATAACTGAATTTACAGTTATTAGAAAATGTAAAAAATTGCATGCTTTTCACAAAATCCATATACTTACGATTCTTTTTAAACTAAAATTCAGGAATGCTGTTTTTGCATTTATAATCTAGCTTGGCAAGACGCCATTTCAAAGCATGAAATACAGATATTAGTAATCATATTACCATTACAAAGTCTTATTTCACATTTCCTCCTCTTTGGGGCTCATCTCTCTCGTGGGTCTGTTCTGCTTGCATTTCTTTTTGGTATTATAGTAAGGTATATGTAGTTTTCACATATTTCATCAGTTAAAATTTGGATGAACATGTGTCTTTTAATTAGTTTTTCAGTATTTTTTTAAATAATCCAGGCATTTATAGCAGCTAAATCTAATATATTGTAAAAGGTACGAACATGCAATCTTCTGGAAGGTGCTTTTACAGTGTACTTCCTAGCCATCTGATCAGTTATATCGACACCACATTTGGTTGCATTATAAAAACTAGTTATATCAAGAGTTTTCTTTTCATTATTACTTATATGGACAGGTGGATGAAGGGTTCTTAAAATCATTACATTTTTCTTTCTCTTTTCTTGATATACTGTAAGAGTAGCACTTGTTTCGCCATTTTTCAAAATTTTAGATTCATGCAGTGCCTCTCGGTAATCTTTCATGGATTTAGAAACTTCTCTTCTTATCCTACTGTCAGTTCCTGCCAAGCTTGTTCCCTTCTTTTGCAATTCATCAGCTAAATGACGTAAAATAATTATCAATTTTGACATTTAGACCTTTGTTTAGAAATGGCTTCAGCAGTCTCATAACATCGTATTCAGATAATTTTGATCAGATGATCGTTCTTCATTTATTCCTAGATAAGGGAAGGCATTGAGGAGATATTTTTTTCACATCAATAGCAAGCCAAAATTTTGTCCATATTTATCGAATTTTGACTGTATAAATTGAGTAGACGGACATCGTGGTTTTCTTGGAAACAGTTGTTCGCCTATTGTATTTTCCTTCGGTTTGAAGCAAGAAATACAACTATCAATGGAGCGATTTCAGATAGCATTCCAAATTTATCTGTTTGCAAGCGTGTAAAACGTGTAGATTTCAAGTCAAATCGTACAAATCATAAAATTTCACAAAACCTGTTTCTTCATATATTTTCTGTGCAAAAATTCAGGCCCCAGATTTTAGACCACAAGAAATGCAGATCCATTCTTTTCGCACCACTTGCACTATAAAATAATCTAATCAAATCTTCAGGATACTGATCAAGAACACACACAATCTTAACATCACAAAGGCAAAGGGACACTATGATTCAGGATTTTACTTTCAAGTTTATTCAAGACAAACACTAATTCAACTGGCGCTGCCAGATCCAAAGACAAGTTATATCACCGGAAAGATTTACGCCCACTTTGGCGATTAACATAAATTTCAACATAAAAATTTCTTACACACTGGGCCCGGCTGAACAGTAGTTCAGAACAATCAAGATTATCATTAATACACGAACATTTTCAAGAATTATTTTCAAGAATCATTATGCATTTCAATACAAATTCAAGTTTTTGTAATAAAGAAAATATCAACTAAAGATCAAGAGCATGTAAAACTTACCATATGTTTAAAGAATATCAGGCAAACTTTCATTCATTAAGAATTACTCTCATAACATTCCTGTTCAAGCATCAGGAATTTAAATCAAGAATTTATATAACTCAAGATAATATTAAACAAATAACATTTCAATAATCCAACTAAAATACTAGAAATATTACAAGAAACCTGTCCTTTTTTTTTCAGGATTAAAATAAAAATAAAATTTTAAATACACTTATACATTTCTATAACCTTAAAATTTTCTGATATATACATTACTTTAAATACCATTATATTACTTTTCAGTAATTATAGCATTAAGATTACTTTTCAGTAAAAAATATACAGTCACACAATATAAATACTCTTAGCATTCTAACTTAACTAATAATTGTATAGGTCTTTTTATAATGCTTTTTTCAGTCTTTATTTTGCAACTGCAAATTAGTCCATCTCTACCAGTAAAAGTTTTGAGAACTTTTCCTAATCTCCACATGTTACGTGGTAAATGTTCATCATGTATTATCACGATATCATTCACACTCAAGTCGTGTTTTGCACGGTGATTTTTCACACAATTTGCAGATTTCAAATTCAACAAATAATCTTTATAAAAATTTTTCCAAAAGTTATTTAGTAGTTTTTCACGATATAGATACGTTTTTAAAAGAATTTCTTTAGTACTGCACACTTCATGAGTGTATTTGACAGGAGGCAAATTAGCAAGTTTCTGCCCTAGCAAAAAATGAGCAGGTGACAGAACTTGGGGTTCATTATCTTGGATGTAAGTCAAGGGTCGACGATTTATCACCGCCTCAATTTCAGTCAGTACAGTTTCCAATTCTTCGGGAAGAAGTGATGTTCTACCAAGAATTTTTCTTAATATTGTTTTGACGGTTCGCACAAGTCTCTCGTAAAATCCGCCCCACCAGGCTCCTCTTTCAATGATATACTTCCACTGAATGCCCTTTGCGGCATAATAATTCTTTACATCGGGATGGCTTAATACCTGCCACATCTTTCTGAGCTCCGCGTCAGCTGCCTTGAATGTACGCGCGTTATCTGAGTATATTAAAGAGCACAACCCTCTTCTTGCTATAAATCGACGAAAAGCAAGTAGGAAAGATTTAGTTGTGAGGTCTTTTGTTAGTTCAAGATGAATACCTCTAGTTACTGCGCAGGTAAATAATAGGATATAATACTTTGTATTTTCATTTTTAACGAAAAGTGGACCTGCATAATCCAGTCCTATAACATCAAAAGGATTTGTTTTTTCAATTCTAGATGGAGGTAATGGTGCTATGACTTGTCGCATCGGTCGTGAGTTATAACGCTGACACAGTACACAGTTTCTTATAACACGTTTCACATTTTGTCTGGATCTAATTATCCAGTATTTTTCACGGAGGAACATGAGAGTACTAGCTACACCTGTATGAAGCACTCGTTCATGTGCATCACGTACCAGAAGATCTGTAAAATGAGTTTTTGAAGGAATTATTATTGGGTGCTGTTCATGGAAACTTAAAGTAGATTTTTGAAGTCTTCCCCCTACTAATAAAACTCCTTCCTCATTTAGAAAAGGATTCAGTTCATAAATTTTTGAGTTTTTTGAAATCAATTGTCCAGACTTTAAACTATTAATTTCCACAGAAAAATGTTCATATTGAACTTCTTTTATCAAATATAGTTCTGCATTAAAGAGTTCTTTAGCAATCAAGGGTCCTATTTTCTTGTCAGTTTTATTTTTCAAATTGTGAATAAATCTAAATATCCATGCAGTCACTCTAATAGCTTTAATTAATTTACTATATTTTTCAAGATTCAACAGAGAATTAGATTTTTCTGCAGTAGACGATAGTATTGTGGTATCATTTATACACTTTTTCCTCTCTAAATCAGTATCAGAAAACTCCGTTGTCGCAATAAATTTACTAGGCCAAGCACTTACTGATTCAACTAACCAGTCTGGTCCAGATTTCCATAATCTTGAAGACAACAAATATTCGGCTGAACATCCTCGAGATAAAATGTCCGCTGGATTGGACTTCCCATTACAATGTCTCCAGTTATTTGGGCAAGTTAATGATTGTATTTCAGATACGCGATTCTTTACAAACATTTTCCATCTTTCAGGAGCACTATGAATCCAGTGAACCACTATCATACTGTCAGTCCACAGGTAGATATTTTCTTCATGAATTGAAAACAGCTCTTTTAAATATTTAGCAAGTCTTGCCGATGTTAATGCTCCTAACAATTCTAGTCTTGGAAGTGTGAGTTTTTGTTTTATTGGTGCAATTCTAGATTTTGCCATGATGAATGCTACCTGACCTTCTTCAACCGATCTAAAATATGCAACTGCACCGTACGCTTTAATAGATGCATCACAAAATAAATGCAGTTCGAAATCTTTATTTTGATTCAATTTGCCGGGGAAATATTCTCGAGAAATTTTAAATTTCTTTAATTTTTCAATTTCACTGCTCCACTCGGCCCACAACTCCTTACAATTAGTTGGAACTTCGTCGTCAAATTCTAAACCCAATTGCCAAAGGTTTTGCATTATTATTTTTGCACGTAATACAAATGGCGCCAAGAAACCTACTGGATCGAAAATAGTAGCAGTCACCTTTAATATGTTTCTTTTTGTAGTGTTTCTGCAACTATTTAATGTTTCGCACAATTTGTCTATGTTCAAGGAAATTACATCTTTACTCGTACACCAGTTAAGGCCTAATACTTTTAAGCAACTATTTAGTTCATTTTCTGACTTAATTATTCCACAATCATCCCAAAGTTTTTTGAGTTCCTCTGAATTTGTACTAAACTGACGCAAATTCATTCCGGCATCTTTAAGTACGCAACATGCTCCAGTACTTAACTTAAAAGCCTGTTCCACGGAATCTGCTCCATAAAACACATCATCTACGTAGATAGAACAGTTCAACATCTCAAAAATACCTGGACTTTCTGACTCTATTTTCTTTATATGCTTTTTTATGGTGCACGCCAGAATAAACGGGCTACATGACACTCCGAAAGGAACGCGTGTCATTCTATAATGTTTCAAATTGTAATTATTATCAAAGTATAAAAACCGTAATACATCTCTGTCAATTTTAGAAATTCCAATTTGGAGGAAAGCCTTTTCAATATCTGCTGAGAACGCATATTTGTATTGCCTGAACCGCAATATCAAGTCCAAAACAGAAGGATTCAAATTTGGGCCAGGCATCAAACAATTGTTCAGAGATACCCCATTATTACATTTCGAAGATGCGTCAAACACGATACGGACTTTAGTTTTTGATACATTTTTTCTTACCACTGGAGAATGTGGCATGTAATACATTTTACTATTGTCACAACTTTCAATATTGCATTCTTCAATTATTTCATTTTTCAACTGTTCGTTTATTATACTATCATAATTTTCCCTAAGCCATTCATCATTTTTTAGTTTATTAACCAAAGATACTAGACGTCGCTTGGCATTTTCTAAATTATTACCCAAGTTTTCATGATGTGATTTCCATAATAAACGAGCTACATATCTACCATTAGTAAAATGCAATTCTTTTTCAAACTTCTCAATAACTAATTTGTCATCAGGATTCTCCTTCTCCTCTAAACCCAAGTGGTCCAAAGTCCAAAATCTTCGCAAACAGTCATTAATTAAATTATTATCTTCTATCAAGCAATGAGAAACACCAGTTGTAAAAATACAGGCGCTGGACTGATCACCTTCCAAAGATCCAACCAAGGACCAACCAAATATAGAAGATACTGCAAATAATTTATTACTTATTCTTTTCTTTTCTCCTGTTTGTACTTCCCAACATGAATCAGATCCTAACAATATTTTTACCTCAGCTGCTTCACCATTATCGGCTAATTTTAAATTTTCCGATTTTAATATTTCTAAAATGTTTTTCGAGGGAATTCTTATGATCGCTCCAGAAATAGTGTCTGTAACAAGAGCTTCCACAGTGATTGAGTCATTAGGGTAGTGTATACTTTTTAGTGTGATTTGAACAACATCATATTCCGTTAGTCTACCCTGGATATACCCAAAAGAATAAACATGTAACCTTTCTTTTCTTAAAGTCCTTAACTTTAGTTCTTTAGCCAAATCAGATCTAATAAATGACCTCTGTGATCCCCCGTCAATTAAGATTTTTACTATTTGACTTCTAGTATTATCTGTATCTGAAGCGTAAACCGAGCAAGTTTGTAAATATACACCTTTATCAGCAGTTTCAGAAACAGACTTAGAGTTAAACGACAGGGATGCAACTACATTCTGCTTAGAATCTGATACTGTAACTACTTTCTGTTTAATATCTGAACTGGCTTCAGGAACAATATTTTTACAAAATAACTTATTGTGATTTAAACCATTACACAACTCACAAGGCATAAGTTTCACTCTACATCTGGCCGATACATGACCTTTTTTAAGACATCTGTAACAACGACCATGGTTTCTTAATATAGCTCTTTTTTGCTCATTTGTTTTCTCACAACTTCCTACATCATGTGTATTTTGATTACAATAGAAACAATACTGCTTAGTCACTGTAGCTAACGCCGAAGCAGTAGGAATGCTTGCCCCTTTTAAGTAATTACTTTTATTCTGCTTAACACCGTAATTTGTGTCCCTTTTCTTTGAGCTTATTATTAAATTAGAAGCTTCTCGACTTTCCACTTCGAGTCTAATGAATTCGAGAAGTTCTGTTAGGCTATAGTGTTGTTTAGAATGTCTTTTTCTATTAAACTCCAGATTCATATCGTCTGGTAAAAGCTTTAAAATAACAGGTCCTAAAAGGGTTCCATAAGCATCCGACACAATACCCAATGAGTTTAAACTTCTTATATTAATTTCGCAGGAATCGTAAAGTGTTCTTAGTGCTTTTACATTAGACGAAGTTCTAACCGGTTCAAGATTCAAGAGTTTGTTCATATGCGAAGATACAACCAAATCTGTTCGTCCAAATCTTTCTTTAATTAAACTTATACAGGCATCATAATTTTCGTTGGATAATGCAAACCCAGATACTGCATTTAAAGCAGGTCCTGCGAGTAAGGATTTAAGATAAGTAAACTTCTCGACCTTTGTTAACTCATTATTATTACCAATAGCATTTTCAAAAGAATTATAAAATTCCAAAAATAAACTAGGATCACCATAATATTTAGGAATTGAAATTTTAGGTAACCGAATGTTAGTTTTATTTTCAATCTTTACCGCAGCAGTAAGGTTACCAGACGATTCATTTTCAATGTTCACTATCTGAGAATTTGAGTTAAGTTTCTTTTTAGCCCTAAAAATACATAAACTAATTTTTTCATCATATTCTAACACAGTATTACATTCTGTTTCAATATCGGACTCGTCCCCTTTAAAACAGTCTAGTATTTTTCCATTAATTTCTTTTAACTCAGATTGTTTAGACGTTAATAAAAATAATTTTTCTTCTATCATATTCTTATCATAAATGTCATTTTTAATTTCAGATTCTAAAACATTTACTATTTTAGAAATAGCCTGTCTCAAAGTTTTTCTAGCAGCTTTCAATTTAACAAAATTGTCTGCCATGATAACAACAAAAATAATTTGATTCTCTTACCTGTTGCAGGCTTCAATAATTTAATCCTAATTGCTAAACTCACTTTTCAAGGAAGAACCATTTACCAAAACATTTATCATGCCGCGTTCCGTGCAAACGAATATTTTCTTCGATAACACCACTCTCTGTATTCTTAAATAAAAAAACTGTTCGAGCACAACAGTTGGGCGCCAGAAAATATAAAATAATCTAATCTAATCTTCAGGATACTGATCAAGAACACACACAATCTTAACATCACAAAGGCAAAGGAACACTATGATTCAGGATTTTACTTTCAAGTTTATTCAAGACAAACACTAATTCAACTGGCGCTGCCAGATCCAAAGACAAGTTATATCACCGGAAAGATTTACGCCCACTTTGGCGATTAACATAAATTTCAACATAAAAATTTCTTACATGCACCATCAGCATATAATATTCCAATAAAGGCAACTAACTCATCTATAGAAAGAGACCAAGTGTCATTCTCAAGGATGCGCTTTGCCTCTACTTCATATACTCATAGACATCACTAATTCATTAATAATCCCGGAAGGAAAACAACTGAAATGAAAAATTAGGGAAGATATGGGTGTTTACATAACGTGGTGAGTCGAAAGGACTCCGTCGGGCTTTCTACTGTTAATGATGGTTTGATTAAACGTCTCTACCATACCGTCTGATTACAGATGTAAATGGCTTGTTTGGGTTATATCTATGACAAGTAGCTTACACATATCTTTAATTGCAGTCGAGATAAAATAACTTGCAGTCAGCCGCCTAAAAGAGTTATAAAAATGAGAGAAAAGTGTATAATGGTTTTGATTAATCCAGACAACCCAATTTCGTAAAAATATATAACATTCATGATTAGACATCTTATTATATTAATGGAATTTTCATTTAAATCAATCGAATTAAAAAGCAGAAAAAGTATTTTTGAGAACTGAGTTTATTGCTTCTTAATCACATCAGTTGTTACTCGGTAACATTGTTTAGCAATAAGATTAAATTTGAAAGTTAAGTACTTTCCCCTTTACTGAACGGCAATTCTCTGATACCCGAAGCTAAAAAACATTCTACTTGAGGCAGTGGCAAAACATCGGTTTCAAATAGCCAAAATTGTGGATAAATTTGAAAAATAAATATCTTGCCTTTTGCTGAATGTCAACATGCTGGCGTACCGGTGACAGAAATGACTCATTTCGAACAATGTTGGGACTTTTCGTCTTCGCCTTCAGATCACTCATTTGGTTACATACAAATTCGTTAAATTAGTACAAAATGTGAAATAAATAAAAAAAATTCGAAACTGAAAATTCGGGTTTCGAAGTGCCCGTATACGCATGGAAGACTACGTGTATTATAATTTCGGTGACTAGATCGCTTTTCTAAAATGCGAAGAATATTCATATATACATACAAATTCTTCATTATTTATTTTTTTAAATAATAAATCTGAATAACATTTAATGGCAGTAATTTCACAAGTGATTTGGGCACAAAAATCAAACGGAAAAAAGAGAATTTCAACGCAAAAGAGAATTCGAGCTTCTCTCGCACTGAAAAAAAAAATCAGCTAGTAAAATCTGCGTTTGTTAATTATTAAGATTATGAATAATGTCGTTTTAAATTATATGTATATAGTGATAATAGTTAATCTTCAACTTATTTTTATTCCTATCCTTAGCATTTAGTGATGTTTTATAAAAAAAAGGAAATAAACGTTTCACAAAATTTTCTTTCCAATTAGATAGAAAATTTAGCACGAAATTTTTGTCTAAGGAATGGTTACCACTTGAAATAAGAATTCTTGAATCTGAAAGTTTATATGGTTTATTATGATAAATATAATAAAACAGCTAACGATATACTCTGAAAATACGCCCCAGGAAACGTACAGTGTTTCGAGCGATAAAATGTGTCAAAGATTCCTTTCCAGGCTTGGTTTCCTCAATTCAGTTCAGCACACATTCATAATCCCACTTCAGATGATGAATGAAGCTTCGCATAAATCAAAATTAGCTAACTTTGTTCAAGCATTCCTGTGAACTTCTGTCCTTAATTCATTTTCCTTGGTAGTTAGCAAACTGCAATCTCTCCAAATATTGCCTTCTATGCATACAAGTAATTACAGACCTGGTTGGTTAACTCTTAATTTGCAGTTCGGTTTTCGTTGCTGTGGCATGAACATTCCATACGCTTGAATGCCTTTTCACTCTAGATTCTATACTGAAGTTACGATGGTGGAATTAGATTCTGGAATTTATGGGTGCATGTTAAATTTCCTGCCGCGTTACGTTTGACGATTTTTGTGGGTTTTCAGTAGAGTGTAAACTTTTTAAAAACGAAATTTTTTATGCTTTTACTGAAGTAACGTGAAAACACCAGAACGGAAGGGAGCTGAAATAATACAAATTTCAGAACGTATAAGTAAAAGCAAGATTAAATGCACTACAATTTGCCTAAGACTTAAATAAAAGCGGTTATATTTTGTTTCATGTAAAATGTGTAGGAATTATTTAACAAATATACTAATAACCACTTTATTAGAATTAAATTTAAAAACGAGAAAATAAACGTATTTCTTTGTTAAATAAGGCAAACGTGTTGCTGAAATTCTGAGAGTTGTCATAATTTTTGCGCTGCCCTTACAGAAGTGAAATGGCAGTATTGAATTAAAAATTTTAATGTATTCAAGTACAGTACAGTAAATTTTGTACATACATTGCAGTTAAAATAGAAACTGTGGTTGGAAAAACGTGCACTTGGGTAGTTACAGATGTGGCATTGATATTTCAGGTTTAATAATTAATAGCACAACTTATATTGGCAAATCAAAATTTTACACACACACACACACACAGAAAAAAAGGTTAAACTTATTTGTAAAGATAATTTTTATTTAAATTCAAAACCATTATAAAAATTTGTGCAAACGAAAGCGAAGTATTCTTATCCCAGATTAGCATTAATTCACATTATGAAGCAGAAACTCCATAAGAAATATCTTTTGAGAAGTTAAGGTGTCTTTACATCATTATTTCAGTTACTTCCTGAAGCAAATATGTGACTGCCTAGAAGTTTTAGAATACTGAATAGAGATGAAACATCAGAATTGAGTCTTCGGGTTAAAAGATAATTCCTAAAATTTGGTTAAAGTTAGTAAACTAAAATTAGTTAATTGTCCTAACGTATTAAACGGTATTTATGAGGTTAAGTATAAATGTATAAATTTTGTGAAATAGACAAATGAATGCAAGCCAAGTAGACTGCAATCCCACATCATTCACTCGCACAATACAGTCACTTCGGAAATTATGGAGCAATAATTTGAAAACAGGGACATCGAGCTCCCTGCAGGAGTGTCTTTTGCTTTCCTGCTTTCTTACGAACAGACTTCTATTTGCTTGGAATAATTTGCCACAACACAGACGAAAATTGCGTAAAAATTAGGCTAATTATTTTAATGAACGAAGGTAAAAATTAAAACAAATATGCTTTTGACGTCAAGAATTTTCATGTAAGATTTTAAAATCAAGTTATCAAATTCTGCAATTGTTTAAGGGTTACTAAAATGCTATCTAAACTTCGTGAATTTGAAATCTGAAAACCGATAAAAATATTTTCATCTAATTAAGATATTAACTTCTGAAAGTACTGAATGACATTCCGAAACAAAGTCAACAAAATTTTACTTTGAATTTTTTTTTCCTGTGCTCCTTTTCATGCATTTTTGGGTTCTACTTAGCACTCATTAAATATTATCATTAATATTATTATTAGTGTTACTAACACTTGTTATTGTAGTACCTACAATAACAATATACCCTTGTACGCACCTACAATTGCGTAATTTCAGTTTCTGGACTAAAAAGCATACTTCCTTTCTTCTTATAATGTAAATATATTATTACACATAATTTTTCTCAAACATTGAGGGGAAAAATATAGATGCTTACTTACACGAAACATAAATATATGATCTCTACTGAGAGATTTGACCCTTTCAGTAGCATCTGTACTCTCCGAGCAAATGCTTTGCTTAAAATATAATTTACACAGCTTGGAAACGCATAAAAATTAAAAAGAAACTGAGGGCTTCTCTTTGATTTTTGCAAAAAATTCCTTTTTTAAAAATCGCAAAAGCTTAAAGTGAGACATAAATAAAATTAAAACTTGCTGCATATAAAAAGAAAAAATATGTGACCTGATATGAACAATATGAACAATTCTGACGATTTTAAATTCTTCTCTGTCTTTCCGACTCTGACTAAAGCTATACACGTATGATGGGAAGATCTTCTGCACAAGCTTAGTGCACAAAATTCAGTTCTCTATAGTGGTGAGATACAAGTGGGTGGGATTCCGAAAATGAGGCCTGTCCATCTCACCGCTTCTTTGAGCGTAGGTTCAGTTGGATATCCTTCAAGCTCTTCCCAAGAAACAAAAGTTAAACTTCGAAACTCTAATCGGTACGTTTGAATTGAGTTTTGAAAAGAAATGCTTAAAGCAGGGGCTCCCAACCCCATGCCCGAGGGCACCATGACAACCGCCGATCATTTAACATGTGCCCGCCGCTGTGAAGTTTTATAATGTCTTAGTTTTTAAGAAAATTCCATGTGAACGTTTTTTAATTTTTAATGAAATAATAAAATTGTTCAGCACAGATACCAGTACAAAGTGAAATGCGACCGATCTCTTTTTTGTGTGCATGTATTATTAACGCTATCCAACTATAAATTCACCTAGAAAACATAAATGGTGCCCGCCATCCAACAGGTATTCTGGAATGTGCTCCTAGGGATAAAAAGATTGGGAACTCCTGGTTTGACAGACTACAGCAGGTTTCAACTGCAATCTCACCAACAGACGCAAATGAAAACACCCCAGAATCTTGCATCGGATGTTGAAAGGCTCCCTAAATTTGCCTTTTCGGACTGCACTACCAAAATAAGGGGATGCTGGCCCTGCAATACTTTGTCGACTGTATCCGAGATCTTGAGCTTTAAAAGATTTTGCAGATAATGGATGTCAAGGATTTAAAGAGCGCCTTACTCTACGCCATGGATTTCTGCGCAGCACAGCAATCAACCAGTAGAGACCTTCACTGAATCAGAGTAGCTCATGTTCATGAGAGAGGAGTTGCTCGTCTATACGATTTAACTACAGAAGACGATGCCATGACGTAGCATATGAATGGCAACAAAGCGATCCTAAATTGATGGAGCTGCGGTAACGAGGGCCATGTACGAAGGAAGTGTGAAACATCCGAAAACACGGAAACCAGCAACGCATCCCAGCTAAGGGAAGAAACCAAATTGGTGGTCATCTCCCGGGGGTTGAAAATGTTAAATATTCAGAAGCCCCAATTTAAAGCGCTTTAGATTTCTCCTATTAGTGGCTGCAGTAATGGACTCTTCGTCGAAGGACATATCGATGGACTTCCTTGCATTAAGAGCACGAATACTGAATTTGATGTTAGTATCATCCGAAATGATTTATCTCAACGACTGGAAGGTAAACGCACCTGGATGCCGCCCTGCGTTATACAACATTAATATCTATGGAAGACAAAACGTTAACATCACATTTGGAACGTTGATGGAACATTACTTTGTGATGCGGCGTTGCATCACACGGCATATGTTTCCGATATTATAAGGCCTGATTACACAGATTAGACATTCTAAGGAAACATAATTTTTCCTTGATCTTTAAAAATAATGATAAGAATTCTGCCCCTGAAGACATAACCCTATTGGAATCAAAGATAAAAGCTTTAAATTTAAACGCCAAATAACAGCTCAAGGCATTACCACGATGCCAATAAGAACACAATCTTTACTTTCTAGGTCCGTAACTAAAAGCAGAAATTTTTCAATACGGCATAATATCATATCCTAAGAATTGTACTAAGGGGTACTAGTAGCGTCGGCCCACGTCGACCTGTTGGGAACGTTATTCCAGTGAGTTTTGCCAATTTAACTGATAATGCGAAAGTTATTGGGAAATGCGAAGTGGTTTCAGCGTGTTGGTGCATGCGTTAAAGTAAGCATAGTCTTTGTGTCTTCGGAGAACCTAGCATCCGAGATACAGGAAAATGCACAATTAAGCAATGCAACAGAGGAGTGCTTCAGGACGTTGCATTTAAGAATTTCAAGTCGTTTTCTTTTGTAAATCTTCTGACGTAGGTCAATCCAATTCGGTACAGCATGAAATTGATAAGAGAAACCATCCTCAGTCAACTAATAAGCAAGATGGCTGTCGATTACTAAAGAGAAACAGGAAGAAAGCATTTAAAGAACATGCAAGAAAGTGAAGTTATCGAGTCTTCAGTATGTCCTTAAACCTCTACAATCATTCTGGTTAGAAAGAAGGATGGCTAATTTGTTGCAAATGTGCGGAAAAGTACCCATTGCTTATGATTTCTCTCAATCCAGTTGCATTTGCACTGCCGTGAAAAACATATTTCCCATTTTTTGGTGAAACATTTTCATGTTTTAGTTTCCTCCAGAGTTCAAGGTGTTCAATATCCGTTCTTAATTTTTTTTTCTTTCTTTTTCTTTCTTTTCTCCATTTCTTGTGGATTTTCATTCGCTCAGCATTCATGAAACGCTAGCTACTGGATTTCGGTCTTAAAGGCACTTTTCTTTAAATCTTTGAAATCCAAACCCTTCCCTATCATGTATCCTTAAAATACCGAATCGCACGAAATACTTTTCCAGTTTCACAGCAATTTCCTCCCCACCCTTTCCATGGACGCAGAAACAGGTGTGAAAATTTCGAATGACATCCTTTCTACGCTCTAACGAGGATTCCATTAGCCTTTGACTCCATTCTTTATAAACCTATTCTGAAGGTCTTAAACTGAAATCAGAGAATAAAAGAATAAAAAAGAAATATCACGTGCAACCTAAAGATAAGAAACCACTATTAAACCTGTTAGGACAAGCTTTCTGCAGTAAACTGATACATACTGAGCTTAACAGCATCCGGCACTTGTATGCCTTCCAGTAATTTCGAGAAACAGAAAGTACTAAACAGTTCTCGGCGGCTGAGGGAAAACTATATAAGACTGGAGAGATCATCAATTTCCTAGTTGTGAGTTGTTAGTTCAGACCACCTTTAAAGTTCTGAGATATTTGTGAGAGCTTCACCTTTTAGACGGGCTTTGCATTGCATTGTGTTTAACGTTCTTAGCAGTTTGATGTTTAGCTGCTGATTGCACTGTGCGATAGTGTGAATAACTGTGCAAAGTTCCGGAACTCTAAAGTGTTTCTTATCATAAAATAAATTTTATCAACTTATCACCGGACCTGTGCGTATTTCATCTGTTACGAACACATACTATACAACAATATATTTAGTTCAAATTTCCATCGATGGAAAGCTCTATAACTTTTTGCTAGTAGCAATAACAGTCAGAATTATATTAAAAATATTTTTCCGATAGCAAAATCCTACACAAACTCTCCCTAGTTTAGCACTCACAGCTTGTGCAAATAAAATACATAAAAGGTTTAGAACTGGTTACGGTTTTTCAGTGGACGAAAATATGAACGACATAGTACTACACACATTATATTAGCTCTTCCTTGTTTGCGCTATTTTTGTACAAATCACATTACATTATACATTTTATACTTGTTTGAATTATATAAATTTTAAGGGAAACTGAAATATTGTTGCGTGCGTACGAGTTCGTAATGGATTGATTGAACAAGTTGATAAAAAGTTAATAAAATTTATTATTATCCCAGGAAATAAAACAAAATGCTGAAATATCCTCAGAGATATTCGTACAATATCACAATATCTCAGAGTAGTTATGTTTTAAACTACTAAAACGTTGACTAGAACTCAATCCTAAACACGGAGAAAGCTAATCGAATTCGCTACAATCAGTAACAGCACTAAGTACACAACAACTGTTCACTTAAAATAACTGAACTGAGTTTCTCTCCAGCTCTTTCAAGCTTTTAATCACGCACTAGAATATTCTGGAAATTTTTATTTTCTCGAGGTTTCGGAACACCAAATTTCAATTACGTGATATCTATTTATTAAATACGCGTGCTCCTGTATTTTTACATTTTCGGCCTAGCTTTCTCTTAAAAATCATCACGCACTGCATTACACGGAGAAATGAAACAATTTTAATTACAATTCTACTAAAATAGGTAAATAAATACGAAATCCGTAACAATATTGCTTTCCAGAATACCTATTTTAAACCTCTTATGTTTTACATGATTTTGTTGAACTGGGTTTCTCTGCTTGTTAATTTTTATGTGTTAAGTGTAGCAATAAAATTTTACTTCATTTTATCGAAATAATGTTTTGATATTCTACCTGCATATGACACCATATATTTGCGAGAAAATTCTTTGAATCCATAACTATTTTTTATATATATTCGGAACATGTGTTTTTAAATTGGGTGAGCCGCCCAATCGGCATAGTGATTAACGAAGCTGATTGGTAGGGAAAAAAGAGTGGGAGACCCTCGGAATCGTTCCCCCTGGATGCTCTTCTTCAAACAGAAGGGCAGAACTGAGCAAAGTTGTGCTGTCACTTATATGGCGCTCAAGGTTCTTGCCAAAGTCAGGCGCAATCTTGCCCCTTCCCACGGTGAATTTCGTGGACTTGGCCTGATATCAGAGACCGGATCTGATGCTACTGTAAATCGGGTGGGATAAGCCACAAGCAAAGGAACAAATTTGGTGTCGAGATTCTCAACTGAGCTCACTTAATTATTAAGCTGATTATCGAAAACTTTAGATCTTCGATTGTATAGATCGAATCATTGTCTTCAGAATGGAGACTTATCAGAATCCTTAATGTGATTTACTAGTTTTATCGGAATGCGGTTCAGAAGCTGCTATAAATATATATTTTATATAAAATTGTCAAAGAGAAATTTAGATATTTAATTGTAAGCTATTCCAACGTCCGTCGGATATAGCGAAAGAAACTTGAAAGAAAAGTGCCTTTACACACGTTAATTAGAATACTCTTTTCACTGGCTACATTTTTTGCTCCTATATTTATTTCGAGCAATTTATGCTTTATGAGACTTTGATTTATTATCTTTATTTATTACAGCTTACTTCTACGAAAATATTTAAATCAAATATGCTTGAAAATCTTAAAGTACTATGCTTTAATTTTAGGCATCAAAGAAATTCTATAAAATTGTTGTTCTATAAAAATTCTATAAAATTCTATAAATTCTATAAAATTATAAAATTGTTGATGAAATGAAATTGAAATTTATGATATGAGGTTCGGTAACAGCACAATATTGCAACATAAGCAGAAGTAGAAGTAATGGTATAGAAATTACATGCGTAAGGATTTAAGTTCTCTTCAATATTTTTTTATTTAAATTCAGGCATTGTTAGCAGCACTACAATTTTATTTTAGTCATTTATGATTATGAATTTTGTAATAGATAAAAATATCTTTGTTTAATGTTAGTATATTTAATGAAAAGCGTAGAAAATAAAGAATTAAAATTATTTTTATTTGTAGCAAAGCAATTTAGCGTAAGTTATGGATAAGAGTGACGTAGCAGTACAATCATGATATTTGTTTTCTTTTCATGTGACCTCGATTGATTCTCAATAAGCCACGTTTTATTTTTATAGACAAGTATGTAAATTAAAAGTTTCATTTCACCCTGCATTTGGAAACATTAAAACTTAGAGCCTACCTTTTACAGAGCAGCAAGCAGTAGATTATTAAAAACATTATGGGATGGCACAGTAGAATTCCAAAAAAAAAGTATATTAATGGACACTATAAATGATGAGTTGAAAATGGCAGACAAAAGAGTAATAAACTGGAACAGTTACCTGCGGGACGTTACTGCTAATGCTATTCTAAAGAAAGCTTCTTGTGAAATCGGACAACCTATAAAACAGTAGAAATCGATAAATGCCCTTTTAACGAAGCACAAAAATGAAAGTGGGTTAAATACTCATTATTTGTTAAATAAAGAGGCCTCATTCCTTCAGAAATCATCTGGATTCATTAGCGGTATCTCTCATGGCTCTGGCTCAATGATAGCCAAATTTAACGGTCGATTGAATAATACGTAAGTATATTTTTTATTTCACATTGTTCTTAAGCATTTGATACATTGCATATCTTACAAAATATATAAAAACATGCAGAGTTAAATTTCAGTTTCCTTTTTTCTTTTTTCGGAAAAAGTTGTAAAATTAAGGTGTACAAAAGAGCCAATAGAGTAATCTGCCAGACATTCTTAATCACGTTGTTAATAAAATGAAGTCTTTCTATATTTATTTGCTTGAATACCATAACTGTTATGAAAGGGAATGCATCTACATAACAGGTAAAAAACAGAGTAAGATTTTACAGCAAAATTACATTAATTGCATTACTACATTATTAAATACATTATTAAATAATATATAAAATTACATTACTACGTTATTAAATACAGTGCAAATGTGGGACCGAGCATATGACGATCTCCCAAAACCCTAATAAAAATGTTTAGCATTTTCTTCTCGTGGAAATGTTTAAAGTTGTCCTACTTTCATAAAATGATTACAAAATTGTTTTTAAGATAAATTATTTAATAAGAAGATGACTCTGGGAGAACACTTTTTTTCCCTTTTTCGAAATTCATGTCGAATTACACATTTTTACAATGCTTTATGAGAGATTCAAAAACCGGAAATATACTTTTTACAGCGTTCCTTTTGGTAATGCTGCCGCGATGGTTTTCGTTTAATCATTGTAAGTTTATCTCTTTCGCGCAATTGCCCTTTAGCTTTAGAAATGTCTTCAAGTCACCTGAAGCTAACTCTAGGCTATACACGAGGCATTTTTGAATCACTGATTTCAGGCAATATTGCCAATTCTATAATAGCAACATTTGGCTGGGCATAGTCCTGAAGTAAATATCTCAGTTTCTTGAGTAAATTAGTTATTGCTTTCTCAGGCTTCCACACAAATATACTTTAAGAAAGGTCGCGTCATAGTGAAAGAAAAGATTTAAAAATAACTTTATTCTTTTAAATGTATATATTAAGTCACGTTTATTCTTTCCAATCAAAAACTATTTTGAAAATACTGAAACTTTTAATGAGAAACTAGTAGATTCCATTCTTTCTTGTGTACCTTATTTTCGGAATAAAGCTTTTCATTTATTTGCTGCTCAGTTTTCTGAATAAATATTCGATAGAGTTTAATAGTGCTTGCATGACTATAAAGCAGCTTCGCTTTTTCCCACTCCAACTGTGAAACAAAGGAAAAGAACTGATTGCATTGCTGCGCTAATAAATGATGTTTTTAATTAATTTGAAAGAAAGCAAAGACGTTTTTAGCAATAAATTCAATGACTTCAGGTTATCCTTGTATTTTGCAGCTCGAATATAAATCACTATTTTTAATAAGTGATTTTTTAGATAGAAGATTCGGTTAATATTTCTGAAGATTGTCATTCTTTACTCCTAACGGCTTTTGTCAGCCACAGATAAAGATCGGAATCTATTGCTAATTAACTTGGTCTTTCATTTCTCATATTTCAAAAATATAACTCACCACCTTCATTTATAGGAAATTTATTTTTTTTAAATCTGAAAGATTCAGATTTTTAAATGATACCAGAGGGTTTTCAAAACAAATAATCCGAAAGCAACATCAGAGGTCTAAAAAGCAAACATTGGACAATATGATATTTTTTTTGATAATCACCCATACATTATCTGAAAATTATTACTCAGCAAAAAATGATAAGACACAAAAATGACGATAACTTGTAAGCTTTATATACGTTAAGAAAGATATACATTACCGTCCGTAAAGCAAGCATTCGACAGTATGATGTTCTTTAGCACAAGCTTCATAAACATTGTAAGTGCTATATAAACAAGTCATAAGCGTTATAAAAATATGTTAGAAACGTTAAAAAGCAACTTATGAATCTGAATAGATATTCGCGCAAAAGTAAGGGATACTTGTATTAAGTGATGAGTATTATATACGTTACAAACGTTATTTGAAAAGCCGGTACTTTCTGTTATTAGGGCCAGATTCAGAAAGGTATGAACGCTTGCATATGTGTATGCATGTATGTATGTATGTGCATATGTGTGTGTATACATATATATATATACTATATCTGTGTGCGTGTATACATGTATCTATGTATGTGTATACATGTATGTACGCACGTACGTATGTGTGTATATGTATACACATACATACACACTTACATATGTTTACGTACATTTTTGATTGTTTAGTCTCAGAATATTATTCGCCGTGAAAGTGATCCGACGCAAAGGTGAGGATAAGCTGTAAGCCTTCTAAGCTTTATGGACGATATACATTATCGGACTAAAAGCAAAACATTCGACGAAATAATATTTTTCAGCTTTATAAGCGTTCATGGGCTGTAAATATTATAAGGGTTGTAAAATACGTTATAAACGCTATAAGCTTCATAACAATAAATTATAGAACATGAAACTGGTTCGAAGTAAAAGTGAGGTTACGTTACAAGCTTTATATGCGTTCTGAGCGTTATAAGTGATTGACAATGTAATCTGAAAAGCAAACATTCGACAACTTTATGTTTTTACCGTTATAAGCATCCATGTGTGTTATAAGCTTCCTTATCCAGTTTTATAAAACTATGTTAAAAGCGTCATTCATACATTATAAACATTTACAGCAATCTACGTTAATATCGTTTGGCCCAGAGGTGGCCAACTTCTGTATATGTATATAAGATCGACTTTTCATTTGAAACATTATTCAACATGAAAGCGAGGATCAAGAGAGAGAGTAATAAATTCTCTAGCTTAATACCATTTTATGAGAAGTGCTGTATCATTAATGTAACAGAAAAAGAAAGTTTCTGACACTGTATAGTATGTTGATGATCTTTAAAGTTTAGTGTATACCATCTTCTACATCGAAAATAAAATCTTACGTTTTAACGAAGTTTAATTTACCCCACGAATTGCTATTTCCAATACAAATTTTTGTGCAGTTTGATTTAAAAAGAAATGTACTTGTTAACGGTTTGATATTTTATATTTATTGTATTAGATGTTAACTAGGATTTTTAAAATTGATATTTTTTTCCTCTTGGACTGAGATTTAATTTTATATGACAGTAAAGATTTAGTTTTATCAGATGACAATTATTGTTTATTTGTATTTATTTAGTATGCACGTTTCCTCTAATATATCAGACTGGAACTTGAGGTTTTCAGGTATCAGATTCATTTCTCTCAGAATAAAATTCCGTACATTCTCTCAGAATAAAACTTTGTGATGGCTGTAATTTACGTTTTGTAAAAATACATTAAAGATGATTCATAAGGAACCATTTGAAATACTTTGAATGATCTTTATCCAAAGAAAAACTATGCGATATATGATAATACTTTTCCAAAACTAAAATGGAAATTTAATGCTTTCGTCCTCTGTCTTTACTCTGAAGTTCTGCGTTTCATCCTCAGATCAAGAAACCGGGTGAAAGAAGAATTGAGAAGATAATGTTCTGTGACATAGCTAATAATCATAATTTGATTATAAAGTCCTAGGAGAAATAATTCATTAACTGTGCGGGGTTTTACTTCTTTAATTCCAATGTTCAATCTTAAAACCCCACAAACACTACAAGCGAATAATCGCTTAAGTGTGAGAATAAACTCATAACACTTGAGAAGGGTTAACTACCATTTATTTCTCTGAATAAATACAATTCTAACTCAGAGTATACAGCAAAGCCTCCACTTGGGCTTGAACTTAAATAATTATGAATTTAAATTACACTAAGCTTAACTAAAGCTATCTGAAAGACATAGCCGAAGCTATCAGGTTTCTAAGTAGTTGGCCCCTAAATATTAATTAAATCGGCGAAGTCAAGCACGGCCCTAAAGTATAGCCGAGAGAACGTAGCCAAAAGGCAAACGCGCGCTTATCAGGGAATCAGACTCTCTCTCACGAAGTCGGCGAAACATCGACTTAAATACTAGTACTCTTACTCATTTGCATTCACTGCACTTCTGAAATTACATTCTGGTAAGAAATTGTAAGCTGAAATTAGAATAGATAGGAAAGTTGCATAACTTAAAATAACTGTTAATAAAATTAGGATAAACCTTACAACTGTTATTCATATTCATTTATACCAAGTCAAAAATTTTTAAAAAATGTTATTAAAATGAATAATTCTGACGAGTAAAAGATAAAAGTAAATAATTATAATATGAAAAGAACCAACAGATGCTTAGTGGATTTATTAAGTACAATTTAAACAAAGAGTATTCTCACTGCATTTGACTGTAAACAATGACAAAGCAAATATTTTAGACAACTGACAGAAATATTTTAAATTTTGAATAAGAGAGAAATATTAATTAATATTAATTTTAAATTATATTTCGAGTTTAAAATGTGGAATAAGAAAGTACGAAGTAAATTATAGAGTAATAAAATGAAAATACGGAGATTTTTATATTACGGTTTCTCAGATGAATAAATATGATATTGTTACGAAATTTGTATCTATGTAAATAATTTTAGTGAAATTTTATATAAAATTGTAGTCTCTTTTGTCTAATGTAGCATAAAATGCTTGAAAATGCAAAGGTCTGGAGGAAAAATAAGGTTACAGTGCAAGTTTACTTAATATGGAAGTAAATGGCCATCTCGCTTAATTGGCAAGGTATCACCAAGCTAGAGGTGGTTCTTGGCGACTAATTTTTAAACCCAAATTCGGCGATAAACCTCTAAAAGGCGCAAAAACTGTCCACCACTTGGTGACATCTGTGTCCGATTCTTGTATAACTGTATTTGCATAACTGTAACTTGGTCCCTATATGTAACTGTAACCTTATCCGGCCCTTATATGTAAATTAACCGTGTATTCTTTCCAGTAACTTCATGAAATAGAAGGTATTAGATATTTTTCAGCGTCTGGGGAAAAACAATAGAAAACCGGAAAGCATCTGCTCTCTGTTTTTAGTTCAGAGTTGAGTTTGCAGTAAAGATCTCCGTGCGAGCTTCGCTCTTTACATTTGCTTTAAATTAAGTTGTGTTTAACTTTTTTAGTAGTTTGAAATGGCAACTACTGATTGTGCTCTACCATACTTAGAAGAACTATACGAGTACTTTTGAGGAAAGTTCCAGAACTGTATATTACCTTTTTCAGAAAGTAAATTTATCATACTCTCATCGATTCTGTCTGCATTCAATACATTACGAGCCCATATGCACGTAACGTTATTTAACTTTCATATTTTCCTTACAATTTCAGTCTTCTTATGCGTTAATAAATACTAATTCAATAATTCGAACTCTTTGAGTTCGTATTACATTGCGCGAAGCTTAATTATTAAAACACATTTACATTTGGCTCTTGATTTGGAGCTCTCTGGAGAAACTCTGGGAATTTTATGATGTTGATCAACATTGCGGTTAGCTTGTAAATGTGCTGAGTTAAATTAAGAACTCAGTTTTGACTATATTTCGTTGAATCAGTGCCTCTAATTTCCTAACTTCAGTCTTACCTTTCGGCGTCTTTTGATGCATTCCGTTTAGTTAATTAGATTATTCTCAGCTTTCTGGTCATGCGAAGTCTGGACGTATTATGCTGCACAAATAAATATTCGCCCACTTACAATTAAAGACGACAGTTAGCGACGAAAATCGGCGTAATATGTATGAATATTGGAAAAAGTGTTTCAAATGTTTTAATATACCAGACTGGTACATATGTTGGAAGAAAAATTACTTCAGCCATAAGGACTTCGAATAAATAAATAAGTAAATGCATTATTGCCTCCAGTTATTAGTGAGCTTTTCAAGGAAACTTACCAAATACAATAAATAAAATACATCAGTGGTTACCTTTCTAGCTGTAATTTTAGGTTTGTTTTATTAGTGGAAAAGCAATTTTATACCGTCCAAAGTATTTTTGATTAATGCAGCATGCCTAATTGCCATAATATTTTTTTAAATACTCTGGGCATCAAAAGATAAATCTTTGTGCTCAAATATAAAATGCAATTGATTAAAATTGCTCTTTGATGAAGAAAGCGCACAACTAACTTGAAATTTGCTTGAAAGGTAAACGAAGCTACGCTCCACAAGTATGATTATATAGCAGACATTATCCGCGCCGCATAGCAGGCAAGAACAAAAATAACCAAACGTAGAGCAGAAAGGCAGATTCAGATGCCAGTTTGCATTCGGAAATCGCTTTAGTCGCACTTTTTTATGTGTTTGAGGTCGTGTTATGCCATATGTAAGAACACGAATCTCAAATCAGTGTGTCTCAGAGTTTGATTGTGAGTATCGTAAATTACCGGGAGTGGGACAACCGCAGTCCTAATTCTGATAGAGTTCATCGAGATCGCATGAATGTTATGAGAAATTCGCAAACATTTGGGTCAGAACGGCTATGCAGAGTGATGCGTTGGGTGTAGACGGCAGTTACTCACCAATACCTGAGATGAAAGAGATCTTTTACATATTTCTGATCATGGAGCTATTATATCACTTATCCTGGATGAGGAAATTGAACCTATTATACAGCGTAAGTATTTCCACCTATGTACTTTTACGTCTGCAGCGTACCGGATTATTAACAAGGCGATTATTCCTTCGACTTCGCTTGATTTTATAGCTCAGTAGTCTGCGCATATAATAGCGAACTGAGCGACTCAAAGGCACGCATCTCTGGCGTGGAGAATTTCTCTTTCATCATCACAGCCGCATCCATCTATAGAAACACCGATGGAACGAATGTTGGAAAATTTCAATATTTCATCATCGTACCAGCCCAGCACTTGGCTGATGTTGTAATCTGCTACTGAATGCACATCTTCTTCACCTCAGCACGCATATCTTGTGTTTTGACAAGCTACCATTGCATTACTGAAGTTTGATGCCCCTCAATATGCCATATCTTCGTGGTCTGTACCCTCGCATTTGGGCAGAGCAATGAGAAATTAAACCGCAGCATTCTTCAGACATCTAATAAACATGAAACGTCTGCGAAGTGATTTCAAAGAGACAGGTAGATGAACATGTTGCTACTATTACGATATATTATTTCAGGTATAAATTTGAAGCCGCATAGAGTAAAAAATGAAATATTCTTGTCGTAATTACCACCCAAAGTTAATTTCACACAAGACTGTGCTCTATAGAAATTGCTATTTGCGCCAGAAGCGATTGTTTGAGGTTCTCATTTCCGCATGTTATGTAGAGAGAGAGAGAGAGATGTATATGTATATAAATAATAAATTTATTTATTTAAATTTCAAAATATCCTATAAAAGTAGAATTATGATTATGTAGATGTAAAGATAAATTAAAATAAACTTTCCTCAAAGCAAGTAAAATGGCAAAAATACAAAGTAAAACTGTTAGTGAAATATATTTCAAACTAAAAAAAAAACTTCCCAAATTCTAAACTTACCCAAAAAAATAGATAAGTTAAAGATTTTTAAAACCAAGAATAACCTGATTAAGCAAAAATTATTTAACAGAAAATTTTAGAATTTGGAAAAACTCTTGTTAATTTGAAATAATTGTCATTAATAATTTTACTTTGTATTTTTGCCATTTTCTCCTTTTGTGAAGGGCCGAAATTTTAGAGTGAACTATTAAAACTAAAAGAATGTATCGAAATGGTTCATCATCTAATTCTGGATACAGGAAAGCAAGACATTTCTGTTGGAAGAAGAATTAGAATTTATTTCAGTGTACCTTTTCCTGAGAACATTATGTTGAAGTTGATGGAATTTCTATTCCTTCATGTTCTTTTTCAATTTCTTTGCTTTTATGTTTTCTTGTGATAGTTTATTTTAATTTATTTTTAAATCTACATAATTATATTTCTGTATTTATAGCATCTTTCGAAACTGATTTATTTAAATTTCAAATTTTGTTCTTTATAAAAAATTAGTTTTAAATTTCTTCCTTTACGTTATTATTGATCAATTTTCTGCGGTACAATGCCCGAAAATTCTTGGAATAATTACATTTTTCAATTATAATTAATTTTTTGTATTTATACAAGCGATATAATTTTGTTCCTTGCAGTGATTTGATATGAGATATGTGCTTGACTAGGAAAGACATTATTTTGCAGTCGCGAGTGGATTGAGGATTAGAAGATTACTGAAAATATCAGTTACGTAGCAGAAAATGTAGGGAACGTTTGAAGAATCACAAAACCACTTAATAATCCAAATTTATCTTTATTACTTGCTGATTACCCTATGAAATGACACAGCACAATGAGACCAGTTGGAACCCACAAGTTTGATGATCGCGCTTACATTTTTAACAGAAGAAGCTAAGCAAGAGATGTCTTTTAGCCAGAAACCCTAGGCAAAGAAAGAGCGAGGGTAGTTGGGGTGCAACGCTATGTATAGCAAATTTTTCGTTAATCGCATTGGCTAAAACTTACAGGCAATGCAGAAGTTTAAGATGACTAATGTGGAATTAGGTTTCAGATATGACGCAATTTTGGGAAAGCATTATTACTAGAGAGGAAATACCCAAATTAACAATGAGCATTTAAGAGGATTTTTAAATTATAATTTTGATTTACATATTTGTTGTCTTACAACTTGTGCCATGTCGATCATTTCCTTTCTGAATGCCTAATGAAACGAAATTTGACGCATGATGAGTCCGTGCCATGCTTCTTTCCAATTCCTGTGTTCATAAACACTCGCTCGTGTTCTGCCGTGACTAAGAAATGGAAAAAATATACTGTGAGACATCTATGAATTAAGTGCTTTAAGCTCAGTAGGAGTATTATATTCATCAATCTGTGTTTATGAAGCGTGTTTTGGACTACCATATGTGAGATACTTCCATTCTTCATCGAAAATTAACTGACGTCATCAAGTGTCATTTACTTCGCGTATGTTGGACTGCGGAAATTCCTTTTAATACATTTCCTGTGTTTTAATATTCGGCCTTATGTATATTCAAATGACTTTCATTCTGTCAAATTGTATTAAATTACTCTTGATGCAGGTTTAGTGGATTTTAAATTTTGTATGAAAAATATTAGTTAAAATTCTTACAATTTAATTTTATTGTTTTGAGATAAAAACGGGGTACATAGTGTTGAGAATGAAAACGCAAGTACTTTGATATTTTCATTTAATGGTGTTGCATTTATTAATTTTGTTGGTTCATTTTATCTGATTTTCATCTAATAGAGTATGTTTAAATTTTTCATTACTATGAAATAATTCATTAATTAATTATTAAATGTTATTTTGAAATTTAAATGCGTAAAGCGGCTTCCTTTTATTTTATGAAAATGTAAAATTAGAAACTTTATGGTTGACTTTCAATAACTTTTTGAATTAAATAAGCAAAGAATTTTAATATTTTTTTCATGGAAGGTTATTAAATTGCAATGTTATTAATTATATTTATGAGTTATGCTTTTAATGTTTGAATTAATTTTAAGAATTTTATTCTATGAATGAAGTAAGTATAAAAAATAAGTGAAATTAATACAGATAAGTAATATGAAATTACGGTAAATGCATGTTAAAATTTATGGATTTTTGTATGTTGAATATATAGTAGTTCAGAGGGTACTGATTCCAGAACAGAGGCCTGTTATTACCTCTGTGCAGTGGTTCCTTTTATTGTCTTTATATAAGATAATGTTGAGTACTCTCATTTTATGATTGAGTGTAATGTTTTTATATTATTATATTTTTTATTATGGAATGTATTTCTCAAAGATCAGTTACATTATGCAAGGAACGGAGGTCTTTTCGAGTAACCGTCTTAGCACTCCTAAGCCAAAGGTGTACAACAGATACACTGGTTAGCTCAAATGGATAGTCCTATTGATGGAAATGTTTGTTTAGAAGTTCTGCGGAGCCTTCCAGTTTACTAAAATAAGGGATGGCAAATGAAAAGATAACATGAGTGAAACCATAATTTTTTCTGATGTTTTTCTGCAGCATAATTTCTTCCTGTGTTTGTGATGCTAAAATATAATTGATCAATATGAAAATCAGTGTCATATATTTTTCTATGTTTCAGTTAATTAGAATAAGCAATGGTTATGTAGAAGATTTTGCAATACTCTGTGATTGCGAAAGGTTTCCCTGAAGAATATGAGTATGGAAACTCTAAAACAAAAAGACTTTTGGACTGAAATGCTGAAAAATGTAATAGACTCTAAAAATTACATTTATTTCTAAGAAACGATATTCAAAAATTATACTTTACATTTATTTAAGTGACTATGTTGGTCAAAATTTTATGATTTACATTTTTCTTCATTTGTTACTGTTTTAACTTTTTTTTAAACGGCTTCTCTGTTCCTACGCTTTTTACTCCTTCAGTGTAAGAAAAATAAAGAAAATACAAAAGATATAATTTAAATTAGCAGCGTAAATTAATTTCCCTTCTCTGTTCTGAAAATAGCAATCCCTCTTTGATCATATAGGGTACCGTGAGAAACGAACACGGCCCTTCCGGAATGATGTGCTAAGGAAGGTCGTTTCGGCAGCTGTTAAACGTATTTGCCTGCCTAGTTTTTGAATATTCATTTTTTACTTCTTAACTTACTGAACGATTTCTTACCAGAATATGGCATTATAATGCATTTACGAGGTAACAGCAATTGAAATCTGTCGACCCAAAGTTCACGCATAAGAGTGGTGAGAAATGAATAAGACCACCTCAGATTTATTTCGGACAGCTTTCCATTAAAACTGCTACGTACCATGGATATACAGCGTTCATATTCTTTACTCTAATTAAATAATTCAATCTAATACAATAAAATGGGATTCCCGAGCATTATCAGTTATGAATATTAGTCCAAGACTTGCTTGTAGCAAACAAGAGTGATTAAGACGAATGTTTAAAACGAAATCTAATCTGCAGAAAGAATTAAATCTCATCAAAATTTAATTTTCAATCAATTTAATTATTTCGAATATTATATATGAATGTTTATAATGTTTCAATTCATTTTTAAAATAATTATTACGAATTAAAATATTATTAATCACTCCAAAAAAAGAATTTTTTAAAATAATAATGGAGTGTAGATAACATTTTATTGGCCTTTATGTACAACAATTTAACTTTATTGAAAACGAAGTTCACATTAAGTTGAAGTTTGAAGCTTGAAATTCAAAGAGATGCGTTAAGGAAATATTTATTGGTTTCACACTCTTCACTGAAATAAGATTAAAATACACCACTTCGTATCAAATAATTTTACTAAATGTGAGAAGACTTAAATAAGGATGTAAGTGCATGGGATTTGCAAATTTTAAGCAAGGCGAAACATAGCTTTTTAAGGAGAAGCTATTCCCTGCTTTTAAATTAGGGGAAAAAAACTCATCTTGAAAACACTCGAAAACACTCATGTTCAATAAAAGTCCAGCGATTTCGAGTGTCATGGGACAATGATCCCGCTTCTTCAGATACAGAATCTTTTCGCAAAGCTTTTGAGTTCCTGAAGAAAAGAGGTGCACATTTGGTCGTGCTCAAAATCGTAGAATTCAAATCAAATGTTAAGGCATTCTAAGTCCCCTATTTTTATTCTAATTATATATTTTAATTTGCATGTTTCTTTTTTGATAAGATCTGAATTATTTAGCAGAGTAGTGTGTTAATCAGAGAATAAAGAATATAATTTCTTATATATTAATTTCTAGTAAATTAGCGCATGACTTAGAAATACATCTTTAAACACTGGATCAAATTGGATTATTTAGATCATGGAAAAACACACAACGGCTATCTGCCTGAGAAAGGGGTGCCTTTACGTGACCTTTCAGAAGAAGGGAAGAAATTTATGTAACCTCGAAGATAGTATATTGTTTCGAAATTAAGAGATAGGCCTCAGTGAAAATGAAAGGAGAAATAAAATGAGGAAAAGGTTAGAAAACTAAAAATATAACCATAATTTTTAAAATAATGCTAAAAATCTAAGAGTATATTTTGATAATAAAGGGGAAAATACTTACTTTAAAAAATTAAACACAGGAATATCATAAATATAAAATGTCATTTTTGAGTGTAGAGCAGTCAGATTCTGATATACCTCCAAACCTTTCTAATGATTCATTTCTTAGGTTCCCATTTATAATTTAATATTTACATCAGCTGGAACTGTGGATTGATTAGCTGAGGAAACATTTTTAATATTCGTAATAGATCCTATACACCCAAGATACTCCTTCAAGTTATCCATGAGTATTAGAAGTTTGACATAATAGAACTCCAGAACATTCTGAACTAAAAATCAGTAATATAATTAATTAACGTAAGCTGAGATTTGAAGTGCGTTTTTGAAATGCGTATATATATGTTTAATTAAATTCTTTTAAATTTCTTCAAAATCATGCGTCTTGGACAATTTTACAATGAATCAGACTTACTAGAAAATCTTTCAAATTTTCCAAAATTTACGGAGAAGAATACATGACTTACAGAAACAGATTCTTAGAGAAATGGAAATCCATATTAAATGAGCTATCAGCTACTATTGAATAACATGATCGAAAGATACGTGTACCTCATTGCGCTGTTTCCGAAAAGCATATTTAATATCTACCCAAATAAAAATACAATTTTGTCAAAGTGATATGAGTTTCGCTTTGTAATATCGTTCTTATTAAGAAATTCACAGGACAGATTTCCGAATACAGTATTTTACCGAAAGTTGAAAGGAAATCTCCGAACCTGAAGAGCCTGACATTTGTTTTGAAATTGCAAATTTTTAATTCAACTGTGGACTGAAAATAAAAACGAACATTACAGAGTAGGCGATCAATAAATTAGAGAAAGTTGGAAATGTTTTTATCGCGAAAAAACAAATACCCTTACGTATTACTTTCGCTTTAATCACTCAGAAATATATGCCTTATAAAAGTCAAACAGATAACTTAGAGATGTAAATTTCTCCAATGACTGATGCTAATATCTAAGGTAATATACTGTGTCTTCGGAAGCAGATTTCCACGCATCATGGATTTAACAAAAATCAAATTTTATTCTCAGTGCATATAAAAACCAAAAATTAAGTAACGTTACATATTAGAAGAAAGGTGAAATCACTTAGCTTATTTAAACTTGATTTTAACGCTAGTAAGACACCCATTGCTTATTGGAATATCTTGGGTACAACCTTATGTCTTTATAGACATAATATGAATCTATAATATACGCTTTTAGAATATATGTGTATCATAGGTCAAATTAAACTGAATGAAAAAAATAATAAACTTAAATTTTCAATATTTCTTTCCATTATAATGCTAGGCAGTTCAACAAGTTCAAGTAAATCTTTCTTATTAAGAAATTGCATTAATATTATTTTATTAAAAATTTGGGAGAACTAAATCCTAAAACAAGTGCATAGAATTCCACAGTGCTTTTTTCCCTACCTGATTATGTGAATGCCAGCCAGTCTCTCTCAGAATGTCCTAAATAAACGCTGGTTTGGTTATATGAATATGGCAAAGCACACAAGGGCTGTCTGCCTAAAAGGAAGGAAGTCTTCTCGGAACTTCCGCGAAAAATTATGTTTAGGTTATAGAGACAGGTTTCTTTTGAAGCAGAAGACATGAAAAATGAGTAATGCCTTCGCCAAAAATCTAACCACGGACCTCTCGGTTACGCCTTGAGCGTGCTGAACACTACACCACGAAGGCATGCGAAGAAGGCGGGAGAAATACCTTATATACTCCTCCTTTAAAGGGCGACTGGGATTTTGGGGACACAAACGCCAAGTCCGGGTGGTAGAGAATCATCATCCACCACGTTTTTAGTTCGGGGGCCAGTGTAGAGACATTAGGATGTTTCGAACCAGGAAACATGGTCACTTTACTTAACCTGTTCCGCCAAACTAAGTTAATGGCACTACAGACTTAGGAAGTCATCCTAGTCGTTGCTAACAAGCTGACGGTTAGGCCGCCTTTCTACATTTATATTAATCTTTAGTTTCTTGGATATAGTTATTTTCATTCACTTGCTTCATTCTCTCTAAGATGTGCTTGTTGCAGTAATAGTCCGTGAACAGTCTATTCACAGGATATGTGATGTAGTCGGAAGGAAACAACTGCTGTTGAAGGTGCTCTGTCAGAGGGCAGGAGAGCAGGTAACGAAATGCGTCCGACGCTTCCCCGCGAAAACCGCAAAAACAGTTGACGTCCCATCTGAGGAATCGTCTGTAACATGCTGGGAATTTCCTGTGGTTGGTACAGGCCTAGAGGAAGAGTCGGTTGCATTTGAGCCTCTTGAGAGTAGGTATTGGAAAGATGTTGTCAGTAAATCTTCCTGTGTCTTCTTCCTACCATTTCGATGACCATGTCTCTTGGAATGTTGTCTTGAGGAGCCTTTTTGCAACTTCTGTGGAAAGCGGAACTTCGTTGTCAATTTCTGGTTTGAGAGCTACGGTCTTAGCTAGTTCATCAGATCGTTCGTTGCCTTTCTGCCCGGAGAGTCCTTTTATCCAGTTGATCTTTAAAGGGATGGAGGAGCCTAACTTCAAGAGGATCACTGTAAGTTGCGCCGTATGCGGATGTTTTAGAGGAAAGAAATTCAGCGCATTCAGAACGCCCATGCTATCTGTGAAGAATGAAGTGTGAGCTGCTGGCTGCGTACCTCTAACCATAGTGCTGCTTCTTTGAGTGCAAGGGACTCGGGTTGGAAGACTGAAGCGTGGTTGCTTAGACGGAATTGTGCTTGGTAAATTTCTTCATTGTTCGAAAAGACCGTGAACGCTGCCCCTACTCGTCCTGAAATTTTTTATCCCTCAGAGAAAATCTCTCTTTGTTTTCCTGAGGGTGGCGATTTGCACCAGGGAAGGATCTGTATATCTCCTGGGTGCAAGACAAGGGGATCTTGGAATCATTCTATGCTGGTCTAGGATAGATGTAAATCTTCTTTAGTGTGAAGGTCCTTTATATAGTGTAGAAGTCGGTAGATTGATATTTCTAATTCTGCTTTGAGGTCGAGCGGGAGCGTGCCACCTAGAACCTGAAGTGCTGCTGTTGACGCACTGGTGACTTTAGCAGGATTACTCGCTGTATTAGTTGTAGTTTTTGACATATTCTTGCTGTGCCAGTCATCCAGACTGGGCAACAGTAGAGGATCATGCGCCTCTTTTGGCTCCATTTGTCTGTGATTATCCTGTTTAATTTCTTGATGATTCCTTGCATCTTATCTAGGACTTCCGTAAGATGTGGTACCCGAGTGAGCTTCTTATCAAGCATGAATCCGAGGTATTTAATCGTATCCTGGAGTCGCAGTGGATACCCTTTCCACTTTAAGCGTGGTGGATTCGCGTCTATTTTTGAACCCTTTGGAGAGACATCTGTGTCTTTTCAATACTGAAACACAGTTTGTTCTCTTGACTCCATTTTTAAGCAATTTCAGTGCTGCGTTTGCTTTACGCTCTATTGTTGTAGTATTGTCTCCGTCTATTATGAGTATAATATCGTCAGGTTAAGCTTGTATCTTGGCATTGTCTCCAAAGTTGATGTTTAGCGCTGAGTCTGCAATTATGTTCCACAGGATGGGGCTGATATTAGACACCTGGCCGCTCCTTTGAGGTAATTCATCGTAATATTTAGGACGTCTCTTTTGTAGGTCGCTTGACGGTCTGTCAGGTAGCTTAGGATCAGTTGGTAAAGATTATATGGACATCGCAGATCTTTAAGTTTTGTTTTGAGCGCTGGCTATCATAGTTTATTAAATGCTAACGCTACGTCAAGCGATATTATACACGTATGGAGGTTATTTTATCCGTTGTTTAAGATGATGTCTTGAACGTTGTTAAGGGCATCGGTGGTGCTCCGCCCCTTAGTAAACCCGTATTGGGCGGGGTTTAGTAGTTTGTTTTTGACCAGTTAATACGTTAATCTCTGCGTGAGCATCTTGTCAAGGACTTTTCTCCACGCTGAGAGCAAGCAGATAGGTGCGTAAGAACTGTCCATGGACTGGTTTTCCCTCTTTCTGGAGTAAGACCAGTTCTGCGTTTTTCCATTCCTTTGGAAAATAATCTAATTCAAGGCACTTGTTAAAGAGTGCTATAATTTGTTTGTCGTCCGCGAACCTAAGCTCTTCTATGGTTTCAAACGTGAGGCCATCCAAAACAGGAGCTTTACCCTTGCGTGTTGAGTTTATCGTACGTTGCATTTCTTCGAGCGTGAACGGCTGATAGTCTTCCGAGTTTGGAATCTCGGTTGATTGGGCACGGATGTCTGCGTGATATGTAGATTCCTGGTTCGGGTCGTCTTCTGGAAAATGGAACAGCATTATTCCCCTAATTGTATCATCAATTGTATTTGTCATTGTGCCATCGTCTTTTTGAACTGAACCTATCTGTAATGGATCGTTGTTCTTCCCTTTAGCTAGATCGAAGTATGTTCCGAACCGACAGCTGACAGTGATTTTGTTCCATGTCATGTTTCATGCTTTTTTCTTTTCTTTATACATCTTTTGCCGGTACTGTGCAAGTGCCCTTTGGTAAAGCAGCCTGTTATGGGCCCTTTCCTCTCCAGGTGTTTTTGGAGTCTCTTCCTTGTTGCTGTTACCTCTTTTCTGGGAATAGTGAGATCCTTTGTCCACCCTTGTTCTTCATCATATTGGGTAATGAATGCTGGAGACGTCAAAATAAATATTATTGTGATCGCTAGTGTTTGCTTCGTCCGTTACCTTCCAGTTATCGATCAAAATTCTGTCTCTACTTATGATAAGTGTAAGGTCAAACCAACTGTTGCCATTTACTCCTGCGACGGTTGGCGTACCCTCTATCTCGTTGACAATCGATAGTCCAGTGTTGGCTATGAATTCGCATATTTGAGGCCTCGGCTTTTCGTATTATGTGAGCCCCACAGGGGACTTTTGGCATTGAAATCTCCGGTAATTATTGTAGTCATGTTGCTATTATCCTGCACAAACTTTTCTAGGGTTGTCAGGATTGGTGTAATGTCCTGCGATGGAAGACAGTACACCATGATTAGTACAAATCTTGAGTCACTGCCTATTGCAAGCTCTATAATTTCCGAAGAGCTGAAAAGTTCCATAACTTGGAGATTTGAGTCCGCTATAATCACTGCAGTTTTTGCGTCTATTCGGAGAAGAACTTCTTAAATTTTGTGGGGAACCCTTACATTTTGTTCTGTACTGTGTACGGTTCCTGGATACATGCTACTTTGAGTTTGTCGTTCTGTTCAAAATTTATCTTTAAGTTGACTGTTGCACTCCGGGAGTGCTTAAGCTTACTCTGGATTATTTTGACACTATCAATAATATGTTCATTGTTTTAGTCGTTCTAGCTCTCTTAGATAGCATGGGTATTTCTTATCTCGGCTGTCTTGTTGGGCGTCGAGGCCTGTTTTATATCGTTTATTTACCTTTGTGCAATTGACAAATCTGACTATATTTTGGCCACACTTGGTCTTCTCGTGATCTGTGGAGCCGCATCCGGCACAGACTTTGTCTTCCTTGCAATATTTCGCTGGGTGGTTATACCCAAGGCATTTGACACATCGCAAAACCTTTATGAACTCCCTTGCGTTGTTTCTTGTCCATTGTATGTTTAACTTCCTCATTTTCACAAGGATCTTGAAAGCTACTGGGTCTATAGATAGAACCCAGTGCTATCCAAAGCCGGCCTTCATGGCGAACAGGACCTCTAATTCACTTTCTGTTAGGTCGGTATTCTGTGTTTTAATGAAGTTCACTATCTCGTCTTTATTAATGTTCTTGTTGACATTGTACACTATTATTCTGCGGTTTGGCTTCTGCAAGTATTGCTAGTTCTTCCTTTATCGTAACTTCTACTAGGAGCCCTCCTTTGTTGACTTTGACTCTCTTTATATTCTTGACGCCCACTTTGATTTTCCCTGGATCTATGTTCTTCATCAGCTTCTCCTTTACCTCTTCGGATGTGCTACCCTCAGTTTTAAGATAGAATGGCAATAGATGCTTTGTTTTTGTCGTGTTCGAGATTGTGATCGTCTAGATCTAGAACTACTTCACCTCGTACTTGTTTTGTTGCTTTTGTGGGAATGTCGACTCTATTTAAATATCCAATTAGGTTAGTATAGCACTCTGAAGCCTCCTGATACTCTGTACTGGAATAAACCAAAGTTATATCAACGTTTAGCTGTAGTGTATAGCTCTGTATCTGTGACTTAACTATCATTGGAGCACTGACCGACTGCGCTTCATTGTCGAGGCGTTGCCTCTTAAGCTCTTTATTTTTTGGACGAACCATCTCACTTTGTGATTTAAATACTCTAAAATAATGTTTTAAGCAAAAATTGCAATTTCACCCTTAAAATTGAAAAAAGTGGCCAACGGGCAGAAAGACTTTAATTTTGGTAAACCAAAAATTTCTGACTCGCGGTTCAGGCGGGCAGAAAGACCTAACTCAGTGATGCACATAATACCTTGTGTCAACAACCATCCGCTACACTAAGTCTAACGCTAACTGAAAATTACAAATGCATATAAAATTTTTCATAGAAGAACAAAAGTCGTGATTTTCTACATATAGGTAGATAAACACATATAAAATACTATTTTATACTCAAAAGTTATTTGCACAGTATATAAAAATTTAGATAGACAATGCTTACTCAGAATATGCAAATGAAGGCCGCGGACAGCAGCAATTTTAAAAGTGTTCCTATCCTCGAAAATTCACCTTCTTCCCAGAAAAAACACTACAAATATCGCAATCGGAACTACGGAAAAATCCACGGAAAAATCACATTTTCACAAACACAAGTGGTATAATTACCAAGATATTAGCACTTTTATCGGAGCACACAAAAACCAGAACCAATATGGCCGCTGATATGCTCATTTCCCAAGCAGGAAACATGAAAAAAGAGCAACGCCTTCGCCGAGAATCGAACCACGGATCTCTCGGTTACCTGCCGAGCGTGTTGACCACTACACCACGAATGCATGTGAAGCAGGCGGGAGAAATACCTTATAAGGTTTATTTTACAGCATAAAGAAGGTCAAACAGTTAAAATTTCGAAAAATATTTTCACTACTGCTCACGAGAATGAATTAAAACAAGCTTGAGAGCTTAAATTATAATAATGAGCTCACTAAACTAATTCAGTTTTAACTAAACAATAGAAAGTAAATTCACCAATATAAATAACCAATTTGAATGTAAATTCACCAATTTGGTTACTATTACGTTTTAATATCTGGACTTCCTCAGACACAAGGTACATATTTTTCGGAAGTAAACTGTAGATTTTATTCCAAATTCAGCTACTAAATACCATATACTTACTTCTTACACCTTCCTTCAAATGAATTCTGGTGATCAATTATGAACGAATAGGAAACTGAGAAGGAATTAGTATAATATATGTGTTTAATTTAGATAAAGCCTTAGGAAAGAAGTGGTACCCTTTTGATAAATATTTAATTTATTGAATATTTTGCTGCTATCTAAATACGTGTTTAATATTTTAGCTAGGTATAATAATATCGCAAGGCATATAAAAATAATTTTTATAAATTGATTAAAGCATGCTTTTCCCTATTAATTTCCTACGGGCTCTTTGTCGTGTTCGGAACTATGGACTCGTATATTTGCTTTATTTTTATGGGAATATTTGAGGACTGCAAGTAACTGCAACACTGATATCTACAAATGACTATGAAGTTTCACGGAAATCATTGTTCAAATGGCAGACATTTATTTAACGGTTTACTTAGTTTTAAAATTTATCTAAACAATATTATTAAACTTAATACTTGGAACAGGCTTTGCTTGTGGTACTTCGTAAATTTACAGGGCCATCGTTGTATTTTATTTATATCATTCGCAGTGCCTGTGCATTACATGTATCATAGCATATATGATAGCAGTATAATGTTCGAAATTATACTACGTTGTTCAATAAAGACAAACATTTCGACACAGAAGAATAGGAAATATTTGATTTATATTCAGTCAGTTTAGATGTGAACATATATAGCTTTCATGCTATGTATACATTGTAATGCAGTTAGTCGAAATTCTTCTGAAACTTCACATCATTTACTTAATTATTATTAAACGACACGTTACTGAGAATTGTTCACAGCTAATGAATAAAATGAAATTCATACTTTTGATATAAAATATCTGCACGTTTGAAAGATCAATCATTTGCTAAACAGCATTATTCTATCGAGGCAAAGAATGAAAGAGTCGTTATTTTTTAAATACCTACATTTTCAGAATTTTCAAAAGACAACTCATTTTCTAAATAGGGCAAATACATTTAATATATCAGACATTTGAGTAAAATGGCAAAAGCGAAATATTTTTCTTCTGTTTCTTTGCTTATGATACAACGAATTTTTGTCAGTTATGAGGTAGCATTCTTTAGATTTATAACAAATATTTTTCCGAGTTTCTGCCTTATTTCTCTATTATCTCATCCATCTATCTCTGTTATTTTTCAGTTTCAGTTGTTATTGCCCATTCAATACTTCTCATTGACAGTTAGCGAGAGGAGGATAACACATTGCTACACCGTGTTTACCGCGTAAAAAATGCTTCTAGTGTAACTGTGTATGATCGATTATGATACGCATTATGCTACTTTTAAAATTTCGGTTAAAACTATTTAAATTATGAAGAGGCTATTTTTTTCACCATTTTATGTCAAGCATTTACAGGAATATGTCTAAGACATTTCAATCATTGATCCTAAGATGAGAATTCTGTCAACTAACTGCAGATCGTTGAATATTAATTGCTACTTTCTTAAAATTAATTATCAGATTTTTTCTATATTACATGGTTCGTAAATGATATCCCGACATTAATTAATTTTTGTTATTGATTATGTGCGGTGATAAAATGTAACTAGGCTTATAGCATGTTCCCTATTAAAAATGAATCGCTGCTAAAGACCAGTTGTTTTAAAAAGCATATTTTCTTCTAAATTATTTTTCATTAACGTTTATTGTTTGTGATACAAATATAACGAAGATAGTTTAACTTATTTTACAGCCGTAATTTGATGATATTTCGAAGGCTTATAAGACATATTTTTTACATAGAATTGTTGACAAAAATTTCATCCAAAATTAAATTATTTTCGCATTTAATTTTAAGCAAATCTCATTAAACCTTTTTACAACTTCATCTCATGGAAATGCATAAAATCAAAGTCCCTTCTGTGTACGCTGAAACAAATATTGCTTGAAATTGTTCTGAAGGAGGAAAGCAATTACTTCTAACAGGAAAAATGCAATTATAATTTTTTCAATCATAATAACAAGTCGTCCATTTAAGTATTTCTTAGAAGCCCTTTCAAAACCTTTTAACAAAATAAAAAAACGCAGAACATTCAAAACAAAATTTGAAGCCCGAAGGGCAATGAAGGGGAGTTGCAATCATTTGATTCTAAAGACCGGAATAAATTGACACTAACGGAATAAATTGACAGGAAAGAAATACTTAAACCTAAAAACTCTGTTTTAAAAAAGGTAGCCTTTGAAAAGTTGTCAGTCGTTACAAATTCAGTATTCGTTGCTTAATTGTAAAATGTACAGCAGAAATCTCTCTCTATATATATACACTCTTAGACAAAAGAAACGACGCATCAAGAAGGAGTTATCCGAATGGGACGAAAATCGGTAGAAGTGATGTACATGTACAGAAAAACAAATGATTAAAGTTTCAGAAAAATGGGATGATTTATTGAAGTGATAAAGCTTCAAAAAGTGAAAAAGTCAGTAACACGTTTGTCCACCTCTGGCTCTTATGCAAGCAGTTATTTGGCTTGACATCGATTGATAGAGGTTGCGGATGTCCTCCTAAGTGATATCATGCCAAATTCTGTCCAAATGGCGCGTTAGATCGCCAACATCCCGAGCTGGTTGGTGCGCCCTGCCCACAATGCTCCAAACGTGCTCAATAGGAGATAGATCTGGGGAGCTTGCTGGCCAAAGTAATGTTCGGCAAGCAGTAGAAGCATGTGCAGAGTGGGGGCGGGCATTATCTTGCTGAAATGTAAGCCCAGGGTGGCGTGGCATGAAGGGCAACACAACGGGCCTTAGAACTTCGTCGACGTTTTGCTCTGCTGTCAGGTTTCGACGGATGACAAACAAAGGGGTCCTACTATGAAATGAAGTGGCACCCCAGACCATCATTCTTGGTTGTCAGCCTGGCTGCCGGAAGAGAGTCATGGCTCAGTTCAAAGCGGGACTTATCACTGAAGACTGTTCTATTCCAGTCAGTGGCACTCCAGTGCGAATGAGTCCGACACCACTGCAAACGGTCTTGACGTTGTACAGAAGTCAATGGTAGTCGGCGCAAGGGGCGCCGTGACCTCAGCCCCCTTTCTGAGAGCCGTTTAAGAATAGACCTTGCGGTCACTGAAGCACTAGTTGCACGTACAATCGATGTTAATGATGCATCTGGGGCTGTGAGTGCCGCTCTGACGATTGTTCGGTCTTCACGTTCTGTCGTTTCTCCAGGCCTACCGCTTCCTTCTTGACGGTGTGTGCGTCCATGATTCACCCATTCCTGCAAACATCGTCTAATAGTGGCACCGTTCCTGCTCAAATGTCGAGTTATTCGCCGATTAAACCAATCGGCTTCTTTGAGCCCAACTACACGATCTCTCTCAAATTCTGACATATGCGCATATCGTTCGCGCACCTGTATGCAAGACATAGTTACGGTCTACCATAGTACACGGAATGAAATTCGTGAAGAATTTATAACCTGGAATCATAATTTCTTCTCTTAAATATCCTGCCAGTTACGCAGATCAGATTGCTCTGTAGCAACAACCGTTCATTCATTGGCGGCCAAAATGCAAAATTTTGCATTTTCCGTCGAAACCTGTATGCATATCAATTTGTTTGTGTCCAATTTGCTTTATATCTTCTCGGTGCGTCGTGGAGTTGTTTTTTTTTGTCTAAGAGTGTGTATAAGGCGTGTTTAAATGAAAGTGATTCGAAGCGCTGCACTGCGAAACTCTTTCACTGGATTTTCGTGAAACAACGTGATAGTGAAGCTGTATGTACCACGTATGCATGTGCGGAAGGCGATGTGAGCTAACTTCAGTTGCAAGGATGTGGCATTAATTAAAAAATGGCTGGTGTCGATGCAACTGCTTCGGAAACGAATTAGCGAGCTATAATTAAGTATTTAACACTGGAAGAGTGTAAGCCGCTGAACATTCATCGAAGAATGGTGGCTGTTTTCGGAGACATGTGTGTCGAAGTCCACGGTGACTAGGTGGGCGAGAATGTTTAGAGAAGGTTGCCAGAAAACAATGGATTTACCGCGGCCCAGTCAGGAGCACAAGGTTGTGGCAGATAAGCTGATTACGGACATTGACAAGGCAATGAGGGCAAATCGACGTCGAAACTTTCGTGACGTTGCAAATGAGTTGCACGTTTCCTGCGGTACTGTTCGCAACATTTTGAAGTAAACGTAAATGTTGCAGTGATCAATCGACATTGTTTTTCGCGGGCGAAATCCGTAACCTTCCTAAGCAATGGGACATCTGCCTTAACGCAATGGTTGATTTATTTAACAAACATTTTATGCATTTCGATCATTCAATATTGTTGTTCCTATCTATGTATCTGGCTTATTTCTGTTGCTACACATCTATTGGATATACAGGTCGAATCTCTCATTTAAACGCCCTTTATATATTTTTATGTATATAGATATGTTTTCCATTTGAAAAGAACCTAAATCTCAGTTAGTGACAGGAAAAATATTCACTGTTTTCTAAATATATGCCCAAACTGTTTTGCAATTCTTATCTCTATTTCTACTTTTAATTAACCTTTCCATGTGCTTGTGGAAATTATTCGCAAGTCTATTGATGGATTTTCACGGAGCATGCGCGCAAAGGAGAAAGAATAGTACGGCAGCAGTATTTTTCTGTCTTATTTATACTTTAGGCATTAGATTGCCACTTCTGCAATATAATTGAGAGTACCGAACTCTTAGCAAACTTACTGAATGCTTGCAACAGATGTTGTACAAGCCCCTGGAAGACATTAATTGCTGCACCAAACAACAGAAACTCAGCAGAGATAATATATTCTTATCAGAATATCCACCTCTTGTAAACGAGAAGATAATTCTCTTAATAAATGAGAAATTACTTTTAAAATCTCAACTTGAAAAAGTTAATAAAGTAAAAAATGAATAAATTTTGAGGAATGATTTCTAATAATATTCAGCTTTAGAAATCCTACTTACTTTTAATATTTAATTTTATATCTATATACAAGAAAAACATGCTAATATAAAACAAAATTAAAGAAGAACGAACCTTTTGTTTATATAAAATGCATTCCAATCATCGCAGCTTTCTTTACATTTCATAACTTTATATTTGCATTTTCAGTAACCATTATAGAGATTTCGTTATTTGAGACAATTCGAAATTTACTTTAATTCAAATCTCGGTTCCGTTTGTCGAAACTCTTATATTAGATGTGAAATGAAAGCTTAATACAAAATAGAAGAAAGTTTTGCTATTATATAAAGTATTTCACCCCCTTTCTTAGCATGCCTTCGTCGTGTAATTGTCAACACACTCGACGCGTAGTCGAGAGGTCCGTGGTTCGAGTCCCATCGAGAGCATTGCTCTTTTTCATCTCTTCTGCTTTAAAAAACTAGTTACTCTACAACTAATACTACCATATCCGGTATACGTCTTTTAGCTATATCATCCGTATTATTGCAAAGTAATTTACAAGCATGTCTGAAAACTGCCTCTGGGATCTTAAAGCCAACACCATAACAGGTCATTCTAACAATCAGGATCAAGGAATTCCTGTCGCTATTATTACAGCAATCTTTATTGCTTTGCATCTCAAGAATTTGCATTTTTCATTAGTGCCTAGCATTTTTTCCCACTGTCTTACTAAAAGAAAATATGAAGACAAATAAAATTACCCTCTTCTGCAACGCAGTTCGCTTAAAAGAATGCATGTGTATTGATGTAACCTCTTCATTTAAAGCAGAGGTGAGGATCTAGGCACAGCCTGCTTTTGGGTATACATTTATATGATCAACAATAAAGGTATTGACACAGTATATGATCGACACTATACATGGAGCAGAATACATATCGGAGCAGAATTAACGCTGGCATACGGCTGTTTCTAGTTACTAGTGTATAGCTGACACTAGAAAAACGGAAGTTGGATAAAAATTTAATAATGAGTTAGAGGATTATTGAATATTTGTCGCTGGCACAGTACCGTCACAAGCAGACGATCGACTCTGTCGGCAGGATCAGATAAGACGGCAATAAGGATACGGAACTTCAGGCGATTTATCCTCAGTAATATATGCATTGTGCCGAGACAGTGATGACCTAGAAAATCGTATTACATAGTATCCGCTACAAGTTTTAAAAAAATTCACATATTGTATTATTTAGGACAGTTCCTACACGAAGGCAATGAATGATTTTGTGAAAATTGTTGGTCTTAGGTATCCTGGCTACATTACTAAAGGTACCTGACAATTTCGTTGATCTTGTGATAAAGGTATGGAGAAGTTATCAAGTATCTTTGGATTTATAGTTTTATAGATGTTTGGTATTTATAGTTTTGGTATTTATAGTTGTTTCAGTACTGTGATGTGCTTGTGTCAGTTGATTTAGTAACAGATATTTCTCTGATGCAACTACTGTACCTAAGGAAGAGATATTTCTTTCAAATTGTTGAGGATTTAAATTCATTTGATATTTTTTGCTTTGAAGGATATAAATTCATTCGTTCCACTACATTTCATATATATTAAATTGATTTTTAAGATACTGACTCTGAAGCCGTTGAATAAGAGTAATTTGACCGTGGTTTGAACCCAGATAAAAGGTCTGGATGAGCGGTCGGTTTCGAGGTTTTGCCCATATGTAACATTAAAACGGATCATTTTCTTGTACAAAATCCTGCGTGAAGGCAACCTTCCCTTTAATAGACTCCTCAGTTATGCTTTGAAGTAATCAAAAATCTTATTTAAGCAGATATGACTTTTACCATTTTATATTCATAAAATCGTGACGTTTTATTTTCGTAAACTCTCAAATTGCTGTAATTTTAGGAAAAACTTCTTAATTTTCAACAATTTTTATACATGCTTTCATCTATAAAAGCAAAATTATAATTCCTTTGTTTTCTTAGAGGAGATGAAATATTTCCCAGGTTGTAGGAGATGAATGTTCATGATTTGCTGTTGCATGTGTCGAAGAAAGAAAGACAAAGAGACTGATCGAGTTGTGAGCTTATATTATTCATTATTAGTTGTGATTTCCATTGCAAACCGCCTCATATTTCCACAACTTTTTAAACAGCTCAAATTTCCACTTAAAAATTGTATTTTTACAGCAGAAGCTTCATTTCCAGAGTATTTTTAGGTTTTGTTCTTTATACAGAAGACTGGCGTTTCCTACATTTTCATCTATTTTTGACCAACGTTTGAATACTATTGGAAAACTATTAATACCTATAAGCATTTAAAGTACAGTTTCCTGTTTAGAAAATTTGCCAGAAATAAGGAATGTTGTAACGTTCTGATTCTCGAGAAAATTCTTACTCCAATAATAGATATTAGTAGCATCCCGCATGGCAAGCTCAATTCTTTGCAAGAAATATTTCGGAAACATTTTGAGAAGAAACGTTTGTTAATTGTTGAATGGCTCGGGACTCTTTTTTTCTTCTTTTCTATAATGGAGACGGCGCAGATCAACAACTCCATTATTACATATGTTGATTACGCTGTCTAATAGCAGTTTGTTAAAATAATGATTTAAACGTCAGTGATACTCTTTTATTCTTCTTATGGAGATAATTTATTTTTATTATTATTAATTTATTTATTAAGGTTTTAGACTTTATATCTTGCATAAGTTCTATACGAATTCACTTTGTGTTCTGTAATTCCAAGAAATTTTTGTTTGTTTGCTTTCCATATTTTCTTTCCGTTAAATTTAAAGGAGTTTTTATTGTGCAGCTGATACGAATTAGCAAAATATCATTGCTTCAGATTACTATTTACACAGGTGTGGCGTAGAAAAACCTTAACAATCAGAAAGACAAAAATTTGACTGAATTATTATTTTTTTATAAAACCTGAGTAGGATCGATACCGGATGGAATCGAAATCGATATTTTAGTCGATCCTGTACCGGCAGAGAAGTTTTCGTGGTTTGCCCCATGTGTAACGTGGATACGAGCCAGTTTCTCTTAAAAAGATATCCACGGGGCATCCCTCCCTTTGCGTGGAGTGCCTAAGAGTGGAGTACGTAATAAGTAAAAAAAACCTATTGTTATTTCATTATAAATCCATTGTTTGCAATTGTCAACATTTAACCCAACAAGCTCTCAAAAATGCATTATTAAGATTTACAAAACGATTAAAAATAATGATTAAACGATTTAAAATTTATAACCTAATTGTTCAAAACAAAGAAAAGAATTCTTTCGCTTAAATAATTATTTAATGAATATGGTTGATGTCGGTGTTTCCACAGTACAGACTGAGAAGTTCGATCTTCCTTTTTTTTACCTCTGGAGTGCAAGACTAAGGAAAAAAAACGTGGTTGTGTGAAGGAGATGTTGATTGCAAGGTCGTATAAATGTCTCATTAGTGAAACATGTGTGAAATTGCTAGAGCGAAAGATTGACATAAATGCTTTGGAAAAGATTTGTATTTATGCGAGGTTAAACATCGGATTACAAGGTCTGTTCGAAAGGATTCGAGGTTCACTTACAATAAATTGAGAATGTTGATTTCCGCGTATTTTGTATATGGGTGGGTAAGTGCTGGAATGATTTTATACGTACTGAGTTAATAACTAAAAAGACTCTATATAAAGCCACGGGTGCCCAGCTATTTTTAGAAATAATTAAAGAAAATACACTGTCCGGATCATTTATGATTTTTGCCTGCTCGAAAGCGTTCAACTGCCTCAAGGCCAAATCATACAAACACTATCATTTGCAAGTGAAAGCCAGTTTGCATTTCTAACATCTGCACATAGATATATTTAACCGAAGCTGAGGACTAAAAGTAAGCTTTATTTAACGTTACTCGCTAAAGTGAAATATAGAATGCACGCCAAATCTGATAGTTTCTGTATTAGGCAATGACATTATTATGGTAACTTTATTTTCGGCTTTGGATCATTTTCTTGGAAATGTTGCTTTGTTTAGAACTAGAATCAGTAAAGTTGTATGGTATTTCCCTCTCGATGATTTGCTCTCTGTTTCTGATTGCTGTTTAGTATATTTAAAATTATCTATTTTTAAAATGTTAGAAACAAGAACGCTCTTTTATTTTCATGACACTGGAGTGTATGTTGAAGTTACAAATGTTCAAGTGTTATCATGATCATGGCTGGTGCATATTTGCGAGGCTGCGGGCAACGCTGAGCTTGTTCGCGATGCAAAGTCTCTGATTTTTAAGCGATCTCTGAGCGACCTGATCTCTGACTAAAACTTAATTATTAGAAATATAAATTAAAAATAAAGAATTTAATATTAATTTACACAATAATGAATAACTGATTATTGTTATTCACAGTAGATTGATCTCTGATTTTTAAGCGAAAACAGATCTCTCTGTATATGGGGAAAACCACGGTATTATATTATATATTATATGCAATGTATCATTTTCGCAGTTTTAATCATTAATCATCATTTTTAGTTTTAAATCGGATTTTTCATTGTGTTCTTTCTTATACGTTGATAATGATTTTAGACTTACGGTAAATATGGATAGTTTTGATGATCTTTAAACCAAAAATTGAGTCACAGATATAGCAAACTTGCATTCGATAAACAACTTTTGAATCAATAAAATAATAAATCAAAAGTTATTTATCGAATGCAATAAGAATAGCAAACACTATCTATTAAAGGAACTGCATATTATTTGCTATTATAATTTCCCTCGATTTTAAAATTTCTGTTTTCCTTATTGAGAGAAATTAGATATTTTTCAGTTATTGATGTATAGAATACAAAATACGTACAAAGATAGCACAATGTTACTTAGGAATCTAAGGAATAGTGAAATAAAAGCTCCGTATGATGTTAATTTGCTGTACAAAATCCTTTTTCGTTTTCATTAACACATTCATTTCTTAAATCTTTTCTATATCATAATGAATATTATCTACTTAATAATATATAAGGAATTTTGTGTAGCAATTAAAACGTTTGTAAAAACAGTAGAATTAAAGAATTTTTTTATGTAAATTTTAATTAGAAAAGTTTTTTTTATTAATTTCAAATCTTAAATTCTTTGAAAATATTCAATCTGTCTGAAATACAAGTAAGTGAAACTTGTTGTTTATCGTTTTATGAAATCGTAGGACTGATTGTTGTATCATGTTAATTCAAGGTAAACAATTCATTACATTTATTTTCAGCAAACCTAAAGCTTAATTGTTAGAAATATAAATTAAAAATAAAGAATTTAATATTAATTCACAATAATGAACAGCTGATTTTTGTTATTTACAGTGGAAAATAATAAATGCATGTAGTGTAAATGCGAGAATAGTGACATTCCAAGCTTAGTCCCACCCATTTACTGACGTCACTTAACTTCGTAATTTTGTTTATGCAGCGTATTCTGTTATTTTACCAAATAAATTTCTATTTTACGAATATACCAAGAGCACCAGATATTTCACACAACGTTCCAGAAAGCGAGGCACCAAAATAACGCGAAACTTTAACGAAAACAAATCATCAAAACATAAATATATTAAAACATATCATCCTAACGTCCAAATTGCTTTCATTTTTAACAATTGCCATGGTAACGCGAAACATATTTTCATACTTTACTCTTCTATTGGACAGTTATACCTTTCATAGCATGTCAGAGTGCAATACAGCACAAAATATATAAATTTTAATATATATAATGTAATTTCAGTAGCAACGCTCTAATTAACAACAAATGTTTCTGACGTTATATACTGCTTAACTCAGTGCATCCTTTTTTCCATTTGTGTATGATTATAAAGTTCAGTTTTATAAAATATGATTTTCTATAAATATGATTTAAATAAGAATGAAGTGTTATATTGTTATATAGTTTTAAATACACGCGATTTCGGTTTACTGAAAATCATTGCGTTTGGTATGAAATAATATTAACCCATTAAAGCATATTAGTTGTTCGCTTACTTTTACTGCTCAGTATAATACCTCTTATCACCTACAAAATCACAGTTTTCATTTCTTACTTTATCTATACTCTCTGGAGTATCACTTTTGAAAACTGTCTTCACAGTTTTCGAAATAATGACCTATGGCAGAAATCCATACTTATGCCTTAATCCGTTCATTTCTTTATCTGTGCAGATAGTACATTAATTTTTCGACATTCTAATCAGACTAATCTGAATAAACTTTGGCATACAGCTCACCGTTTCGTCTGCGGTAATTTATATGCATATGATAGATTTCCTAATTCCTATTCCACTCAAAGCTCGTAAACCCTAACTGGATTTCGAAGCTGTGATGCTAGTCGCAACTGATGAGGCGCCCATCTGATCCTCTGGGAATCTATAGCAAATGTGCCATGGGAACTGGCATGAAGGAGTATGTCATAAAGAAGGACTAGCGAATGAATAAAGGGGGTTGTCGCGATCGACAAAAGATTCTCTGTGGAACAAACTGGCATTTTGAAATAATATGAGAAATGTATGCATATATTAGAAAGTTACTGTATAAAAATAATGGTATATAACTGAAGAAAGTATTTAATCGGATTTTCTAGCGTACGGCTATTTAGCTACCAAGCAATGAGTGTGCATGAATAATTAGTGACAAAGATGTTCCAAAAAATAGAATCCTTGGCCTAATTATGTGAAATTTAAATAGCTATTTGAATCAGTTTCAACATTTAGTTTTCCGTTTTCTCATCTCTTTCTAACAGTACATTGATTTCTGACATATGACGAAAGTGAGAAAATGATATGTAATCAGAAAAATTTTAACGGCTTCTTATAAATATGTTATTGTTGAAATATTTCTTTGCTCTGCTTCTGCTGCTCTCTCAAGATGAATAACATAATGAAAGCATCCTGATGCCCGAGTTTCGCCATAGTTTCGCCATCCATCGCCGCCGGAGTTTGCTAGTCTCTCTGAATACCAGCTGTTCGTCAATATCTGCAAAATTTACTATCCTAATCACCAATATACGTAATGTGGAATCAACACGTTTTTCGAGGAGAAGGAAAGTTATAATATATGACCCTATAGTTATAATATGAGACTTTATAAACTCTCAGAAGCCTTTGAGAATTTCCTTTTGTTCTTTTTACTTAGGCCTAACTTATTTTATTATTTATGCAAGTTTCAGATGCAAAACAAATGTAGGTATCATGCAGGAAATTAAACTGAAACATTTTATTACTATCCTTGATCCTGGTTGATTGAGTCATATACGTTTACAAATACTATTTTAAACAAAATAAAACATAAATGAAAAACATTTAATGAATAAAGTCATACGTCATACTTGCAAAATATTCTTCATTAATAACAGACATACTTAGAAAAATGTTAAAAACGTATTTAAAAAGCAGGTTTCTTTCCTTTATGAGCGAACGGCAAGAAAATAAAAATTCGCAACAGTTTTAGAAAACTCAGAATCGTAATTTTAAGTTGTTGCTAAAATTCATATTGTTAGAAGAATAATAATGGACAGGGAAATCCCGCACAAGAAATAATTTATGAAACTTTAATTTATGAAAATGAACAAACATTAATTTCAGAAAAATGTATAAAATATTACATTTTTGCTAAAGATCAAATATGTTTCAAAAGCAATAACCTGCCTATATTATTTCGTGTAGCAGGTTTATACATGTAACATGTTACTGTGATCATGTACTAAAGTATCATTTTATAAAAGAATCCGTTCACATAGCTAGTTGCTTTAGAAGAGATAATCCTAGGTTATTTGACTCATAACAGCCGTGGAATAAATTGTTGACTCGGTTAAACCTTTCTCCCACTTCACTTCCATTTAAAGTGTTTCACTTCATGCAAAGCGCGCGAATAAAGGCCAAATCAGGATCAGAAGATAAATGCTGTAAAGTAATGATGACATAAGTTACAATTGCAAATGGGAGGAAGGATCTAGCAGCGGCCTTTACGTGCTTATTTTAAAGTAGCAGACATGATACATAACGCAAATGATATAAATCTAAATAAATCTTGTTTTCTTTGGAAAGTATCCGAAATATATACCACACGGCTGAAAATATACCATAATGAAATTAGAACTGAAAGGAATATGGAGTAATTAAATCAGTAATTAAATGTGAATTAATTAAATAACGAATTGAAGATCCTTCTTTCTGAATGTTCATTTAATCAAAAAAGATATTATATTTCAACCGAAACAGAGAGTAGAAACAAAGTTATAGAGTCTTAAGCTTGTAATCATTGTTTCCTCTACATTATTACCCTTAAGGTATAAAACATGAGTCATAAATTAAACAATCTCTCCTATAAGTAAAAGTTATGCGAATTCCAGTTAAGCCACTGTTTCTCTCGTCTTCTGGTTCTTCCTTTGTTTCACTCATTTATCGAAATGCTTATTTTGCACAAAAGAAAAAAAATATAACTGAAAATGGCGGTGGAGAAAACACATTTGAATTCTTAAGATATTTATGAAAAAGAGCTAATGGGATCATGACTAAATTAATACGAGTATATTCAATTTCCTCTTTGTTTCTTTCGTACATGGGAATTAATTAAACGGAATATAATATATACTTTTTTGAATATCTTATTCATCTTAAGAGCAGAACTTAATATACTATGCATTCTAATTACCGTTCTTAAAACGAATACTATTCTTAAATTAACTTTTAAAGAGAAGCGCTTAATGACTTCTTTCTCTGTCTTGTGTTCCTGTTGTTTTGAAACAACACAGGAATGTATAAATCCTCAGTACATAGTATATTTTCGAGTTTTATAAACTCTACATTTATTGTACTACAGTTTTACATAAATACTATAGTATGTATAAGAAGCAGAGTTTTGTGTAAATTTTAATTACAATTGTACTGTATTATGCTGGAGAATCCATGAAGCACAAGGTTGGAGGTAATACAATGAAAACCTTACACTTTATGTATTATACGTCATATATACAAGCCTTACCCGGGAGTCGAACTCATAAAAGACAAAACAGTTGAAAGTTGTTCAGCGATTAAGACCGTTGAACAGTGGTAGCACACTCGGTTGCAACTCAGGCGAACGGACTGGATGCGTGATTGGTTTCCGTGATTTTCCTCATTTAACATGAATAGGAATACGTTCTTAAAACGTTTTCCACGAATGTAGCAGTTCTGTTAAGCAAATACCCTAAGTGCCTATAGTGCTTACCATATTCCTATAGTGCTTACCATATTCAAATTATCAAAACCTAAACTAACGAATCAATGGGATTGAGGCAGAGCATCGGAGTTGCACGGAATCGTCAGCCTTTCTGCTTCTCACTGTTGATACCGCAGCTAAAATTATGATGTCGCTCCTATGCAGGTACCCTAAAATTACTTGCATCAACTTCTATCTACTCAGTAATTCGATGTTAAAAATTATACACCTTTTCAGAACTATGCAAATTTCGACTGCATGGCCAATGTCGATCCTGTAGCAGTTCTATGCCAGTGTTCGATTTTGCGCTTATGATGATGCTACGCATTGTCGATTTTGTATTGATGACGACTTTGCACAGGAAATGCATATGCATAAATCATCTTGTGACTATGGAATTGAAAATGTGGAGTTATGCTATTGCTCATTATTACATCATAATCAAAATTTAGTTTTTATCGTTCGGTGATTTTCTCATAACAGGCATTAATCATATGCCAAGGTCGATCCGGTGTCTGTTTCGATTTTAGCGTAGGACTGAAACTGCTTGAAATCTTGTCTAAGACTGAAGCTGTTTAGTGAGCTGTTTAGTAAGCATCTTCAACCCAGGTAGTGTCTATCCTATGCAGTCTCAATTCTACCGATCGGTTCTCCGAAATTTTAGTGGCTGTCGATCATTTAAATATACCCTGAGTCCACACCTTTGGTGTGGACGGCTAACATAAAAATTTGCAAACCTCTATGTCTTCTAGTATGACTCCATTTGAAATAGTGAATTTGTGAACTGATAAATTACGAAAAAGTATGGGATGCGTTTATGAATAAAGAAAATTTTGCCAAACATTTTCTCATATTTGAGATACATAGAGAGTAAGTAAAAGATGAAGCGAAATAATGGACCAGATATTCCACTGACGACAGACGGTTTCAAAAAAGCATCTAAACAATATTTCTTGACAAATAAATATACTTCCTCATTAATCTTTAGTTACTCAGCCATGGACGAGATCAGAACAAAATGGATGCGGACAACAGAAATCTGATAATTCGCTCAAATAGCTATTCATAGAACGCGAGTTAGAACTCGCTACAGATTTCTGCTGAAACTAAATCGTCTATAATAATGTAAAGGAGCGGACTTAAGTTTCAATTAAAACTTTTAAGTTTTCGCAGCACTAACATGTAAAATTTTGTGAGAAGCCTTTTAAAATTAATTGAATTTGCGAGAAGTTTCCTTAAGAGTAGCCCAGGCTTTCAAACCAATTATGATAGACAATGGAATACATGAAGCAAAATAGAAGTTCTGATTAATTTGAAAAATAAGGGAGTCCATGAATGTTCGCCTTTTGAATCTGTAGCATTTTGCTTTTTTTCACTTTTTTTGAATGCATGTTAATATTCATTTGCAGATTAAGAGCCACGACATTTTTGGCAAATATTAAGCCGGAATAACCTCTGAGGGATGCTTTCGTGATTTGTTCTTCTCTCAAATAGATTCATAAATAAACAAGTCACCTGTTTATCAAAATATACTCAAGTCAACAATTTTGATGATAGAAATCTCAGTACTTTTCTGTTAACGTGTCGCCAAACGTGCTACCTTTTATATCGTATTAGAATCAGCTATGCAATGTTTAATGTGTGCAACGTCGAATTTATGCGATTCTCTCATGTTTTCACTTAAAGGAAGATACCCGAAAACTCTTTGTAAGACGTCCGGATGTCCAGACCCGCTCTCACCCGTCATGTGTTACCTGTTTTAGCTTAAAAACATGGAACAATTGCTCAAATTCTGCACAGCACATGAGTTCGGCACAAAGATCATTAAACTTTGTACATACTATATTATATGATACTATACTAAGGTTGGCGTATCTAGTTGAATTTCGCGCCAGTACTTACGTTAACTCTTAGTGAAGCTCAGTTTTCAGAAAATTACCGAAATACCTGTAACGAAGCATTTCCGAAATTTCAATCGGGTACATTACCTTATTTTACTCAATGCATTTATCATCCATGTAATGTAAAACAAAATAGTTTTAATATATCGCATATATTAAAACTAAAGTTTTTTATATTTTTTTACATTAAACTACTCTTTTTTACAAAAGTAGTTTTATATAATCTAAGTGATTATTTTGGAAAATGTTTCAGAAAAACGAGTGTTATTATAAAAGACGTTTGTATCAATTATATTTTTTACTTTGGTGCCAAATCATTTGCTTCGGCTCGTTAGCAAGTCAGAGAGAGAGATTATAGTTTTTATTATTCTACTGAATTTAGCCAAAACTACTTGATTGGCTGCAAAATGTTTCATTAACTCGTGATAAATTTAACAGTTTGAGCTGCACTCGGTCTATGTGTAAAATTTGAGGCTTATCTAAGTGAAATTTTATACACAAAAATTAATTAAATCCCAAAACCCGCAAATAATACTTAATTAAATGGATAAGCAATTATTAAAATAAAAAAAATGTAGCAAAGGAATTAATAACGTATATTTAGAAAAATAAACCAATGTATATAACTTTAAGCAAATATTTTTTTTCTTATTTTTAATATTGTGCATTAATTGGTTGTTTATAGCAATGCAATTAACAGAAATTTAGATTTCGAATAAAGGCTTGAAGGGATTTGAAACTTCATTACTCTAAGTAACTTAATTATATTTTTAATTCAATTTTTCATTATAAAATTCTAAAAAGTTTAGAAAACAATCTAAATAATGAAGTTTCAAATTTTCGTTCCTAGAATTTGTTTTCTGTTTGTAAAAGTTTTAATCTGAAATAAATTAATGGAGATTTAATATTTAATAAGAAAATATGTTTCTTAAAGAGCATGTGTAGAGAAATGTTTTGCTTATATAGTTCTATCAGATATAAGCAAACATGAGATGAATTAATAAATGTCAGGACATACATCCTCATAAAAGAAAAAAATAAGCTTTAAGATTTGAAACAATAATAAGACTAATTTACTTGGAAATATTTCGCACAATTATTAAATACAGAAAAAAAAGTTAATTTTCCAAACAAGGTTCATATTTACTCACTTGTGAAAAGAATAAGACTACTTTAATTTTATAACAGGGACTAATGTTACGTATAAAAAAGAATGCAAATACTCCGACTGAAGGTAGAAAATTAGAATCCAAGAGCAGCTGAACCAGACTTGCGTGAAGGTAAATGAGTCTCGGTTTTTAATTCTTTATTCTTCAGCTTCTGTATTCTACAGAGAAAATAAGAAAGAAATGCCTAGGGAATATTTTTGCGTTAATTAAAACTTTAAGCAGGAAATTAATAATTAATTACAAACGAAGGAACGCATCAAAGATTGCTAGTTCATCGAATAACCACAAGATCTTCTCCGGCTGTCTAATATATTTACGTAAAGAACATTCAAACGGAGTGAAATTCTGTTTCACGCAATTAGCCGTGCATAAAATGCTTTTAAATATTTTTCATAGAGCACTTTTTTAAACTTTTTGTAGTTCGAAATCGAATGTTGAATGCAATAAAAGCACACAGCACCCAAATATTTAGATGCCTAATGTAAACACAAGACACATAAAAGTATTTTTTAAATAACTAACATTACATTACAGAAAGGCACTTCATCTGTTGATAACTTACACAGGGAGAATTTAAAATAGCTTGCTAACTTAGGAAATAAGGAAAGCAAGGAATTCGTTGCAGTTTTAGCGAAGTATGTTAGGGTAGCATGTCCTCATGATATACGAAAACAGCGGCAAATATTTATGATGATTACATTTAAAGTAGCCATTTTTGAAAAATATCTTAAATAAACGTGACAGAAAACAGCATAAAATTTTGGAATGTTGCCCGAAGAGTGAAATACGACTGGTATTTGAGCAACAGCATATGAACAAACCAATACCCGCAAAAGAATGCTTGCAGTAAATTCCCATGTAAGGAGAAAGCACCTTATCTGGAGTATGAAAATATTTGATGAATAAATGAAGCAGATATCTCTCATTTCCCGCATTTTTGATTAAATATTCCACAGATAAAGAATGAAAAGACTAAAAAACAAGGAAATGAACTTTTGAAATATTTTCACGCGAAAGACTGCAGCGCCAGAGAAGAATTACGCGAGTATGAAAACCAGATTAGTTTCAATTAGATTTTCAAAAATCTTTCCATTTTGGCTTCATATTTATTTATTCCATTCTTTTTTTTTTTTTGAATATTTTTGTTCTTTTCATTTTGGATCATTTTCTTTTGGGCTTTTGTTCTTGTCCTTTTGAGTTTATATGTAAGGATTCGTAAGAGATTAATGCTTACAGAACCGATAATAGCTTGATAAAATTTAATTTAACAAAACAAACACTTCCTAGGTCTGAAACTTTCCTCAGAAACACTCATACAGCTCTTCTGATTTTGCTGTGTGATATTTAGTGGTTACACTCCAAAAGACGTTTAACGAAAGGCAATGCAATGCGCACCTGAAAGGCGAAGCTCTCACTGCTATCTTAGTATTCCGAAGTCTCTTTTAATTAACAACTGGGAAATTGATGCTGTCTGCTGTCTTATATAGCTTTCGCCCTGTCGCCGAAAAATCTTCCAATTCTCGAAATTACTGTAAGGCATATGATGGCCGCATACGGTTACAGTTACATATAGGGATCACTTATATTTATTCAATCACAATAGCAGTTGCAATTATACAGGGACCGAATCAAAATGTTGCTAAAATGTCGTCAAATTGTAGCCAAGTTTGGCGACTTTTGGAAATTTCTCGCCAAATTTGGCGACAAAAATTAGTTGCCTAAACGGATGCCAGCTTGGCGATATCTCTCCAATTTAGCGAGATTGCAATTTACTCAAAGTTAAGTAGATTTGTCCTCTGTAATCTTATTTTTTCAACAGAGCATCGTCTCTTTTCAGCATTTCATTTCATAGTATACAAAAAATAGTACAAATGAAAATGTCTTCGGATACTTAAGAATACTAAGAGATACTAATACGGATGAGACAGAGATAATGGTAACATGAGAAAATGTCTTCGGATACTTAAGCGGGAAGAAACTATTTTTAATTTTGTATATTTTAATGTACCTTATTTTTCTAAACATTTTGCAACTTTATATTTAGTAATATTTCGCAAAGACTGCATTCTGTTTATTACGTTAATAAAGATTTCTTTGAGTGAACATTGAGAGCGAGGGTGTCGGGGGACATTTTATTCAAATAAGAAAGTATTATTATAACTCACCCTAACATTAATGCCTCACGTTTTAAAAAACGTTATCAAGTAAACTGAACTGCCACATTCATAATGAATTCTATATAATACATCAACTTAAATTCAACTCACTTAAAATCTACATACTTGGCTTAAACTCAACTTCCAGTTTGGCATTATAATCCTTACTTGTGTAAAAGACGAAACCCCTTCACATTTATTAATTATTGTTGATGGATCCAGGGTTGGTTTGTTCCCCTTGAAAAGTCAAGCAATTTCCGATAAATGACGATATTGGTTTATTGATTACTTTTTCATTTTTAAATGTTCCCATTTTCAATTTGTCATGATTCATATTTGAAGCTTCTTTTTAAAAAAAATTCAAGTTTCATTTTTACATGCTTATAAGTTACTTCTTTTAAGTTTCATTTTTAAATGCTTATAAGTTACTTCATTCAACTAAAATTCTACTGACTTTCTCAAAGGAGCTAATATACTCAATAATCCATTAGTAAATAAATTATTATTTTATTACTTTGCAGCTTTTGCGCAAGTGTTAGGCACTTTATTACGATTTACTAAAATACTTACTTTAATTCAATCTTTGATATACATATATATGCATTTTTATAATATTTCTCATAAAGTAAAAACAATATATATTGCAACATTTTGATTTCTTAGCGTAAGAAAATGTCTTCGGATCCTTAAGAGTGAAGAAACTAATTTTATTTATTTGAAAAGATGTAAAGACTACCAGCTAGTAATTGTCGAGAATAAAAATGCCAGGACGTTCAAAGGTGTTTCTTAAATGTTTTCTCTTTTGAAGCCGAAAGTTTATGATAATTCACTTATCCTTTCGAAATTGTCGAGAACATGTACTTCTTTGCATTAAAAAAAAATTCATTTTCTTCAGTTATTTTAGAATAAGAGTACAGTATGAAAATATGTTTAATATTGTAACATGACAAAATTTTATCTATAAGAAGGAATTACTCAATAAAAGAACGTTATCGCTTCTCGTTGCTGAGGTTTGGGGTAGAATTCGATAAACCTATGGATTAGCTGTAGTTAAGGGGCAATAAAAGGAGGCTTAAAAACTTCGGCACAGAGTACAGATTCTATAACTTCCTTTTATATTTTTATTTATGCACAAATAAATAATTTATGTGTAAGTTGACGGAAGCATAAGCATCTAAGTGGTTAAGACCGTTCGCTGGATGCTGGGAGTTCGATTTAGGCTCGATCCCATGAAAACTGGCAAACTACATGTTGTTTTTCGTGTTTTTTCCATGTGTAACGATAGCATCCTTCCTCTTAGACTGATAGCCCTCATATGCTTTGCTGTATTCGAATAGTTTAATTACCTAGTATGAGCGGTAGAGTGAATAATTCCACTTAACTTGACAGCTGAGATCTCTTATGGTTTTCTTGCTAGTAATAAATTTTTTGTGCAAAACTCCTTTGCATTCGTTTTGTACTATTGTGAAATAAGATTTTTTTTAGGAATTTCTTTGCGAAATAATTACGGATGGTTTGTCGTTTTTAAACGATTTTTGATGTTACCATGACCATCCTTTCTAAATTATATTGTACGTGTGTGACATAGTTTCTCAAATGCTGCGACTACTTGCATTTATTATTTAATTTCGTCGTTTATGATTCCTTTTGAGGGTTTTAGGTTTGATTTCGTTTATTTGATTTTGTCAAAGCACTAGAGGGCTACCTGCCTAAGGGAAGGTATGGATTTGTGGGGAGTTTCTAGGGAAATGGGCTCATTTATAACTTACCCATGAAAAAAAAAAAAACTAAAACGCATATCCAGCCCTTTGCGTTAATTCGAAACCCGAACAAAACTACAACTGTTCAGAGACACTACCTCCGGCTACTAGCGGGCTGTGGAGTTTTTAGGACTTCTAGGTGATTTATATTATCACAAATTTTAAATTTTAGTTAAGTATTTTTTCCCACATTTTTTCCGATTTACAAAAGGAATTATAATTCTGTAAATATTATGCTTGGAAGTTGTGCATTAATGACAACAGTAAAGCTTCGCAAATACAGCATCTCTGCTCAAGGTATTGTTAAGTATCTTTCTAGTTTGGGGAAATGAAGTTTAAACTTTTTTTGGATATCGCAAAGTATGCAACAGATATCTGCCTAAGAGAAGAAATGCCTTGGTATATTCTATGAAAAACTGGCTTAATGGTAAAAACTATGAGACCCAACAACGGAGTCTAACCTGAGTTGAGCTCCTAGTATCCATTAGTCTTAACTACCTAGCCACCTAGTGGGAAAACATAATCGCAGTGGTAGATGTTTTAAAGGGAAAATTGTTAAAAATGGGTTTTCCCTCTGCTACGGGAATGTCTTCAGGAATATTCATCATCATGCTCACGATGTATTTAATTCAGTGAACAAGAAAGTATAATACTGTTTAAGCAGTAGTAATCCTACATAAACACAGGAGTACCATGGTATCAAGATTGGACAGTTAATAAAAGCTCCTTTTAATGTACATTCTTTGATATTTCAAATTCTTCATTCACTACCCAGCACAACAGATTTGTAAGCGATTTTGATTCAATTTTCCAGTGTCACCTTTTAACTAATTAAGGATATGTGATAAAATATCACATTCAGTTTGGAAAGCTATCATTAATTATTATTTTAAAAGATATCTATTTTAATAGAAACCTGCAAAAGCTTTCCATTTCCCAAGAGTGTTTAAGAAATTTGCATATATTTCTTCAGCAAGTAGAGAAATATTATCCTGCGAAGGTAATGTTGGAGCAGAAAAAGAGTTACCTTGCATTTAAAATGTTGGTAAAGACGAATATATGGAAGTTGAAACATAGAAGAAAAGAGCAGAGGAATAGGATGAGTCGAATAACACAAATTAAAAAGTTAGCGATTTATTGAAAATGCAAAGATATGTGCGAGATTCTAATTAGAGCAGGTATAACATTTGAAAATTTACATAAAACAAAAATTGCGACATTTTATAGACAAAATAAACTAAATCTACATCACAAAAAGAAATTATATACGAAAACGTGAGGCACAGGACAAAATAAGAAGCCACTCAAAAATTGTTTACATCCGTTGTCAATGTCATGACAAGAATACTTGAATCAGATTATAATGCACTAGCACTTTTTGAAAGCACATAAGAAATTCAATTGCCTGCCACATATCCATGAAATAACTTGTCGAATCTTTAAAGGAACCAAGAAAGTAACGCTCTGGAAAATGTCCAAGGCAACAAATATTTTTAATGATATTGAACTACATATTGTTGTAAAAACTGAACGATTTTAAACTAATTGAAAACATGAATTTGAAAAACAATATTCAATATTTCTAAGAATTTTGCATATATGTAAACAATTTTAGTGAAGTTTTATGCAAATGGTATTAGTTCTTGTATAACGCAACATGAAAGGCCTCAAAAGACGAAGTATCTCTAGAAAAATAGGGTTACAGGAGTAAATCCATTTAACACTGGCCCACCAGCGGCCGAGCGGTAAAGACGCTGAACACTGGTAGTTCGGTCCGAGGTTCGAATCCCGCGAACGGGCTGGCTGCATGGGCGTTTTCGTGGTTTTTCCCATGTGTAACGTGTATACGAGCAAGTTTCCCTTAGAAAGTCCTCCACGAAGGCATCCCTCCCTTTAGGCAGATAGCCCTCGTGTGCTTTGCCATAATTGAATAACCTAACCTAACCTAACTATTTAACACTGAAGCAAGTTGCTAATTTATCAAATTTGGCGAGGAAGAGACAAAAGTCGCCAGACTTAACTACTATTTCACAACATTTTAATTCGATGCCTGTGTAACTGTAACTGGATCGATCCCTATGTAACGGTAACTTTGTATGCCTTCTAGCAGTCCTGGAAATTTCTTGGTGGACAGGGAAAATTGTATAGTACCAGAGAGGGCATCAGTTTTCACTTTAGTTCAGAGTACCGAAAGATCATCACGTGAGTATTCAGTTTGCATTGCCTTATGTGCAACGTTCTCAGCAGTTTTTAGTGATAACTACAGATTGTGCTCTGTCATCTGAAGAAGAGCTGTACGAGTATTTTTGTGTGAAAAGTTCCAGAGTTGTAGAGTGTTTTGGGTGAAAAAAAATTCATCAAACTCTTACTGGTTCTGTCTGTGTTTAATCTATTAAGAACCCATACGCAAATAAAAATGTTTTAAGGAAAGGATGCTACATTTGAAATTTAAATTCCAGGATTTATTTACGTAAGTGAATATGTTTAACATGTTTTCATAAGGTATGAATCAATTGCATTTGTAAATAATCAAAAAAAATATTCATACGATATCAGAATCTGTTTTTAGGAAAGAAACATTCAGAAATCTTAGCGTTAAGTATATTATAATACATCGAAATATTCAGTTTAATCCTGATGCTTTGCAAGAGATTGTCACATGTTTAGGTTATAAATATTCTAACGAAAATAAGTAAACGTTATATTTCTTTATGCTTCCATATTCTTTCAGTACTTTTCCGTAAACTGGCGCCATTCATCCCCAAGCATATTTGTCATAAATGATTTAGAAGATTGCTTCTGAAACAAATACTTTATTGTGCGTTTTTTAATAATTCTTTAATGAAATTATTATTTTATTTGCAAGGATATTGTGCATTCTTTCTTTTTCACGGAGCAGAAAAATATACATTTCTTTCCTTAGAACAAAGAAAATGCAACAAAATCCTCTATTGCACTCTAGGAAAAACATTTTATCTTGTTTTGTTCTCACCAGTCCGAGAAACAGCTCAAAATGCAGCGTATAAAACAAATGAGAGCAATATACTCTTAACGGACGGCCAGATCTCATTTATTGAGTGTAGGATTTCGAATTCCTGGTTTCATTGCTTATTCGCTACAGGACGCAATAGCCTGTTTCATTTTCCGTATCGAGATAAGTGTGTGGAATATGAGTACGCAAAATAGTATTCTGTAGTCTGCCTTGAAGAGGAATAGAATTCCAAAGACCTTTGTGGAGAAAGACACTTTATTTCTACCGGAAACGAAAGCCTGTTTATATGACTCACAAACAAGGAGTATAGGAAAGATATTATGCTAAGTCTAACTTATTCTTAAACTACAAATCTGAAAGTCAAAAAAGATTGAAATAGTGCTTAAATATACGACATGAATATTTTTGAAAACAATAAATGTTTGGAGAAACTACTGAAGCATGAGCATAATTTGCTGCACTACGGGAAAGAAATCAAATGAGTCATGAAATTAATCTAGAAGCATGAAAAATTCGACTAAATAAAATTTTAAATACAATTATAAATTCTTCCCAAATGAAGATAGAGGATTGTTTTTCCATGAAGAAAGGAAACTATTCAAATATGGGGCTCTTGTACACACGAAACGGGATGTCAAATGATATCAGCTAATGCCTTTCAGAAATGCAGTGAAAAAAATGGTCAGCAATGTATATTAAGAGAAATAAATTTTTATGATTTATCATGGCAGATGTCTTTGTGAAAATAAAGCAAAATTCTGAGTTTATTTCCAGTTAAACTTAGAAAGAACAGTTATAAGATATCTTCTCCCTCCTTTTTGCATACCTTCGTGATGAAACGGTAGTACATTCGGCGCGTATTCGAGACATCCAGGTTCGAGTCCCGAAGCGGGCATTGCAAATTTTTTACGTCTCCAGCATCAAAGCCTAACAATTCTACAATAGCGCCCGAACTAAATGTTATGGACAATAATTCATCACCACCAGGATTTGGCGATTGGTCCCCTATAAAAAGGGGATCCTATAAAGTTTTCTTTTCTTCCTCCCAGCATACCTTTGGGGGCAAACGATAGCACACTCGGCGCGTATTTGTCTATGTTTGAGTCTCAGCGAAGGTATTGCTCATTTTTATGCCTCTTGCTTCAAATAACTTAATGACTGTACATACAAATGAAACATTAGAAATATTAGGACACTCATATTGTGATTTTAGTGAACTGCCTAATGCTTGAGCATTCAAGACTGAGAGTTCAAGCCAGGTTCGATCATAGGAGAAGGGCGGACTGCATAATTGATTTTCTTAGTTTGTGGTTTCCCCCTCACGTAAAATGTATATGAACAAATTTTACTCAGAAAGTTCTACGTGGAAGCATCACTCTGCTTCGAGAGACATTCTGTGTGTTCACAGAAAGGCTGATTTTGTGTGCTCTACCATATTCAAAATCACCTAACAAACCTCAATATTTCAATAGTGCAAACATTACAATAGCAATATAATGCGCGTTATCAGAAAATGTGCGCTGGCAGGCCATTCACTGCGGTATCTTGTGCCAACATTATGAATCCAGGAGCATAAACTGAAGCGTGAGGTTTCCGCAAACTTATGTAAAACACATTTGCATACAGTATGAAGAATAAAAGCCAGTGATTTATTCTTCATGGTTGATGAATTCATGAAACAGTACATTTTGTTCCAAGGCAATATGATTTCGCATGTAGCTGCTGTAAGCTTGGTAAGAATGAACTGATGTAAAATGTGAAACTCAGCATGAAAGACACTGCTTTGGAAAAGAATAAGAAAATTCAGGACTCATAGACTTATTTTATTCTGTAGAAAGTTGTTAGACTTACGTTTTTCAATCACTCTAGTTACACGTATTGCGACAATTTTATATCCATCACAAATAATTTCGATAACCTAGAATTCTTCCTTCAGCTGTATACTTAAGTGTTTGAACGAATTAAGAATAGGTTAGAAAATAGAAATTTAAGAGCATGTTTTAAAAGTATCTTCTGTAACCATTGTGTTTTATTTTGTTCTCTTTTGAAATTCGAATGAAGATTGTATTCAGTTAAGATATGGAAGCTACTTGAAAACTTATCCATTGCTTGCAGAGAACAAAAACCCTCTTTTTCAGCTGAACATCTAGTTACATTGTTCAATTAGAACTAGCACAAAATTCTCTCAATGTCTTCTTTTAAAATAGTTTCCATTTCGTAGAATATTTTCAATTGAATCTGTAAACTAATGAACACATAATACATTTATGTTTCGAGTTGCTCGAGCAATTTTATATTTCTATAATCTAATTTAATTTTATGGACTTCATTTCCAACAAGTTTGTTGCATTTTCGAGGTATTCAAACCGACATTATGCCGGAATCCAACAAGAAGCTTTCGTCGTTGAGCACGAGTATTAATGCAGTATTTTAATAATGCCCTAAGAAATAATTAAATATATCTCACTCGCGTTAATATTGCGTAACAGCAGCAATTTAAATATGAGTATGAAATAAATATTACAATACTGCATCAAAATCAATTACAAATAGAAAACGACAGATATAACGGAATATTGAGGGTAAAAGATTTCATGACTGAATTTCTATGAAAAGCAATTAAAATCTCTATCCAGTGTTAATTTGAACACATGATTTTTAAATCTTTTCTGTGGGTCATCTGCATTGGGAATCTACAATGCCCTCATATTCAAACAGATGAATTCTTTTGTTTTATACTTTTACTCCTAAATATGGGCTCTACGTATAATATTGTATATCATTCTTTTGCTGACTCTAGCGCTTTTTCATATTTATCTCCGTGATATCAATAATATAATCAATCACACTATTCATTAGTGAAACTGCAATAGATGTTTTCTGTATAGTGTTTTATTTAGCTAAGATATCATACCAAACGATTATCATCACTAGAAAACCGTAAACTTCTATTTATATTATACATGTCTGTGCTTCACGTTTCACGCAGGATCAGACGCAATCATTTCTGGAAATTCATAAAGAGCTTCTTTAATTCCCCATAGTTTCATTTTTAAATGGTTTGACCCATTCTATTCCCATCTGGTCTTACATAAAGGTTTTGCCCTGAGACATTTAACATGTATTTTCAGTACATTCCCTCGCCGAGAAAAGGTATGCGCAATGCCAAAAAAGGAAATGGATTCTAGGGTGCACTGTCGTTAACCACTAAAATTAGGCTTTGATATCCACATCTCAACATATATATATATAGTTGACGAAGTTGAATATGCACTGTTACCATTGTTTCATTTAAAAAATTTTATACATTGTCAGGACTGAGTGTTCGGTGCATATTCTTGGAAAACATCTTCGTGACAGCTTACAGTCCTGATCTTGAACAGGGAGCTGAATGCAGCTATGTTCTGTGGTAGAATATTGCGATTAAGTGGTAGAAGACCTGCACTTTAAAGGGATTTAAAATCATCTTTTATTAAATCACAATTATTTACAACCACTTCCCAACTCGGGAGGGATACAGAAAGTAGAGACCGCACTTGGGTCTAAAAGGAACAATCAAATAGATTTAAACTAAAACTAATTAGAAATTAAAGGAACAATCAAGATTTAAACTAAAACTAATTAGAAATTAAATAGTCGTTGCTCACAGAGCTATAACGCGAGGTTGGCCTCTAAACTAAATGGTGCTTAACAAGATTTAACTAATACTGACGCACTTGGAATTACTTCAATAAGCAATCACGAAAAAGCGCTATGGCTTAGAATTTAAATGCTAGCTAGTCAGGCGAACGTCGAATAGAGTAACCGTGGTCTAAGACTAAAAGCTCTCTCACACTGAGAGTTTCCTACCTCTTGCTTAAGTAGAACTTGGCTCCACCTCAAATTAGCATAAAGCTGAAACGCGCACTTATTCTAACGGGAAGTCGATATGAGAAGGGATAGAAAAAGTAAAATTAAAATAAAACTTTGTTAGTTTAATTAAAACCTTACTACATTTGCGTGTTTTTTGATTTTCTCTTCTTGTTGAAGAAACCGTTTTTTTCTATTTTCATAGTCCAATAGCTTCTCTGAGGTATTTTTCAATTTTAATTAGAGAAAAAATTAAACAAATCTAAATTGTCTACAGATAACAAGTAAAGACTCTATAAGAACCACTGTTTGTTGTTATGACTAATCTCGTTTGACTGATGTCAGAAGAAGCCCACGAAATTCATCGAAACAAAGGGTACAAAATTACTCCTGACGCTGGAACAGCCTTGGGCACAATATAAATGGCAGTACAATGTTGCTCAGTTCTACCCCAGTTTTGAAGCAGACAACCAGGGTGATCAGAGAGCCTTCCACCCGTCACCCTATCAGCAAACCACACAAGATGACTTTCGGCTCGCCATATATTTAGAGTACATCCATGCCGCAAAGACACTATACATTTGCAAGCATCCATGCCGTTTACATCATTGTAACCCGGGCTTTTCAGTATGGTTGTCGAGACACTATCGCATTTGGGAGGCTCATTGTAAATGGTAGAAGCGAATAAATACAAGAAGTCCTAGAAACAAATAACAAAAAGAGCTGATTCTAGCTTGTCATTGATTCAGTGCTGCAATCTACAAGTGGTCAGATAAAAAACTTCCTCGATATATGAACCCCCAGCGACTTGTCTGCTCAGTGAATGAAAATAAAATTTCAGATACTGAATGCATGGACTCTAGATTACGGTGATTTACAACAACAAAGGAACACAGCTACAAAGGAAACATTTCGAAATTTTTGAATGGCAAGACGCATTTTTCTGCCTACGCAAACTGATCAGCGCATCGAAAATTATAAGTGGCTTTAGAACGATACATGTATGACTAAAACTGAGGGTATTTAATATTTCCATAGAAGAGCATTGCAGTGGTTCGATAACAACAGAGAGAGGAGTTGCATTGACGCAATTGAGAAAATTCATAGGAATAGACATTAGAAGCATCAATTACAGAACATAATTAACAAAGCATTGCTTGAAAAAATCCTTTAGTAAGTAATGTGTGAAGCTTGGTTTTTTTAATCAGTTTTTCAAACATACTAACAGGATTATACTTACAGAGAAAACAACGAGGTGAATTTAAAAAGCTGTTTATCTTTTAAAGCGGAGAAAATGCTTCCGAAGCAGTGCAAGTTTATCGAGGAAATCATAAGCTAAGATGAGGCCCACGATTTATAACAGCTATATGTGATTTGTAAAAAAAATGAAATGAAGAAACCGGATGTACATGTGATCGACTGGGAGTGGAGAACTGCGTATTCCTGTTGAAATTGTTTCCGAAGTGCATAATACAATTATTGTTGGTACATTGCATACTGAAAGAAGTGTTGTCCGCAGTTTTCATGTACCAGAAACATGCAACAATTACAACAATTTTAGCATTCAACAATTTCTACAGATGAGTTTACAAAATATGAGCAAGTAAGTTTTAGAAATAAATATTTAATTTTCCGCAAAAAATCTCCTATTCGAAATTGGCGTGATCCTGTTGCTGAGTTTACGAAAGTACTATATTTGGCTTCTACATCGACAAATGTTTAAGGAACGGCTGGCATAGATTCTACTATGTCGAATTTAATTGCAATGAAACATTTTGGCAACTGATAATATATGAGATGCCATGCGAAAATAATATGTGACAGCGGAGCTCATGCAGCATTCGATGCAGGTTGAATAATCCTTTATTGTCAACAAACATTTTTCACAAGCGCGGCTAAATTGGTGCCATCTACATTTGTACAATTAGCATTTTTATTATACAGGGTGTCCCAAAAGGTATTTTGCAAATTTAATATCAGATAACTCAAATTATAATTAATTTTGAGAAAAAAGTAATGTTTATCTGATGCAACAACTCAAAAGGTTTTAAAAAATTCATTAAAACTTTTTTATATAAGGTAATGAAAAGATTTTTGCTTTTCCAGGTGATAAGAGCAACAGAACTGTATAACTTTTTCTTTATTGTTTCAGGGTGGTAGGAACACCATAAATGAATCGAAGAATGCAGACTTCACAGGAAAAGGCATATTGTGTGGATTGGCTTATTGAAACGAAGTTCAGACAATTTTCAGAGCGCGACACCGGAAACTACCACCTTGTTGGCCTTCAAAAGAGAGTGTGAATTTGAAGCATCATGCAGACAACCCAAGGAGAAGCGGCGAAGAATGGAGAGAATTCGACGCAATCCTTCGAACGACATTGCATCGGGTACTCCGAAAGCGTCTTCATCTTTTTCCGCACAGACTGCAATTGTTACAGGAAATCAAACTTGGCATAAAGCTAAAACATGTTGCATTTACTTGAGACACGTGCAGAAAAGGATGAACAATTTTTACAATTACGAGCCTTCAACAGCAAAGTATAATCTTTTTCTCGATTTTGTTTCTCTTCTTACCTGGAAAGGTACAACATTTATTCATTATCTTACATAAAAGGAAATGTTTTGAGTTGGTGCATCAGATAAACTTTACTTTTACCTCAAAGCTAATTAAAGGACCCGTTATATAACATGGAAGCTATAAAGTACCTTTTGGGGGACTCTTCACACTTTAATTAACTAACAGGACAGGAAATGAGAGAAGAAATGCATCTATCCCAGAGTGGTGGTTAATAAAAAGCAATAAATTACTTTATTATTATAAAATAACTATAAGCTTTTGTTCCAAATTTTAATATTATTATCGGCTAAAAATGTTTTGAGTTATGTATGGCCATGCACCCAGTGCGTAATATAAGAATAAGGTGACAAAAGTTAAATTTGCTTTGTGACGAAAAATTCTGCTTCTCGCTGGAAAGGCTATTTTATTCACGAGCCCTGATCCTCATTTCATTTTATTTTTCTTAATGCATATATCCAATTTTAGATCTTCATTTAGGGTTCCCTTTGTTCTACTGGGGCTTCGTTAAGAAGTTTTTAACAGCCCACAAAATTGTATGCTAAAACTAGAATATCAACAAATTTTCAATGGTTAATTTTGAAATAACGTCATTTACGGATTAAACTCTAAGCTTGTTACCATTTTTAAAACAGAAAGGGCAAAAATTAAAATTAATAACGATATTTAAAGGGCTACTACAAATTAAAATTAGAATTTTATTTTACATAATTTTTACTTTTACTGCATTCGCGTAAATGGAAATAAAGCGGATGACAAGAATTCCGTGAAAGTATATAATGATAAAAAATATAAACATAGGAAGGAAGAAAATATAAAAATTAGAAGAAAATATCTCAAAATCATCTTTCTGCTTGAAAAATAATTTTATTTCGCTAAAAACGGTAAAATTTAAAGATCGTGATGCAGTTTGTTACGAATTTTATCAGGAACGTACGCAATATATTTATTTTTGCTTACTTTTACTTATTTACTTACTTACTTACTATGTTTCATTTATTCTAAAATTTACTCTATTATTCTTTTCTGTTCGTTTATGTTTTCATATTTTGTCATGTTTGTTATAAACTTTAAGAGAACACAAGGTAAAGTTATAATACAGAATTATTTTCGTCTGTCCTAGATAATTGAATATACAGGACATCAGTAGTTCTTTCTACAGCAAATCCAAAATAAAATACTGGAAGCTTATTTCTTTTTCATTCCGTTATATTTCAAAGTCTTACAAGACATCAAATATTTTCCAATGCTGTTGTGTTGCAGTCATTTCCTTTTTTATTACTTTGTTCTAAAGAATAATTTCATTTATTTGCATTTCCCTTAAGCACATTTCTAATAAATATACTTCTCTTCTCTAGAACGAATGACAACTTACACAAACATCTGAATTTCCTGGTATTTATTGTTTTCACATTTTTCATAGCTGCAAAGCTGCTCGAGAAAGGAAATTTTGAGATAAATTTGTTTTAAAGATCCCTTTGACGTGAAGTGCAGGTATCAAACACTAAAATGGAACAGCAAAGAATAGGTATTGTAAGCATTTTAAATTTTACTAACGTTTATTTTATTTTAAAACTTCGCTACCCTCTATTATTTTCCATTTCCGGCCACAATAAGCGTGAGTAGATTTGTTTATGCAAATAAGGTTGCAGACTGTTAAGTATTTAAGACATGGCTTTTAGCCGAAAGAGAAAGAAATAGCGATTTCTCACTGCTTTACCACGCACGTGCTTTTTATATCTGCCTTTAAGGCCAGGACTTAGTTCTCGCTGATATTTGAAGATGTACTGTAGTTTTTGCATTCCGCTCACTTCATACGTACTGTTAAAAGGCCAATCTTCGCGTTACTATGTTAAGCATCTAAGTTATTATTAAGTTAGTTTATTTCTTGTTTTAGTCAATAAGTTCTGGTCTGTGTATTCCGAAGTGCGGGAACGGCTGTAAGCTGTGAGAAATAATGGGTAAATTTAACCCTTACCTTGGTTGTATCTTCTACACAAGTATGAGCATAGTTTTGAGTAAGCTTCCTATTCCTGCTCAGGACTCCAGCTATGTTTGCAAAGGCAATCAGAAGGAATAGCAGTCCTGACAGTATTACCAAAATGCGTTGGAGAAGTACTGTTAATGATAAGGTTTATTAGATGATTCCAAAGTAAAATTGTTTAGTAATAAATTTTACCAAGTTTTGTTACTGTTGTAATTTTTGCTTCCTTGTACGAAGTAAAAAGAAAGTATTGTAATCGCGAAAAATTTCGGGTATCATATTTCAACGGTTTATAGCGGTCAAAATGGATATTTTGACCGCTATTGAATGCAATTTAACGGTGTTTTTGCGTGATGTTTTGATCTGTACGTAAGACAGAATAAACGATTCTTCCCTCCCCCAAAAAAATATATATATATAACTGACTTAAAATAGATTCTGAAGAGATTTTTCTCGTGGCGTCTTTGCGTACGTAAGTACGTTTGTATGTATTTATCTCGCATAACTCGAAAACTAGTAGGCTCAGAACGTTGAAATTTTGTATGTAGGACATGTAGATGTACACATCCTATTTTGGTTGCAATCCGCCGCACCAAAAGTATAAATATATGTATATCTATATGTATATCTATATGTATATATACATATATCTACTTTGTAACTCGGCTCAGTTATCTGACTTCCTTTATTCTTATATGTTTGTAAATTGCGCATTTTCCGCTTTAAAAATTATTGAATTATGTTGTTCTTATCTTCCGGTTAAGGTTTTTATGCCTTTAGTTAACCTGCATGCCATATTTGTAGAATTATCAACAATTTAAAAGCTGTTTAAGTGCGGCTAAGCCTAATTATTTTTATCGCAGCAGCCATATTTGTTTACATTTGAATCTTAGGAGAATAGTAGATTTGCTGCCAATCTAGAAAAATTAAGCTTCCCAACAACAAAGATAACGCTTTCCTTTACTATCTCGATTAAATCATGCTTAATCCATTCTGGAATTTATTCGAGGAAATAAGTGTTTAAGGTTTACCTCGTAATTTTTAATATAGATACTTTGAGTTTTTATGTATTTTTGCCTTGTCAAGAAGTGAAAACTGAATTAATTGAATGAGAAGTACTCAATCGTCTGTGAAAAACTGTTTTTTTATACATCATTTTAGATTTATCATAGTATTTGAGTAGAACATGTGACATCGATTAAATAATTCTTTAGATGATATACATAATTTTTGTGCATTGTGAGCTATAAATGAATGAGATGTTAAATGAACCTAGCGCCAGAGTGTAGCTATGGTAAATAAATATAGTGAATTTTAAAGAGTGCGATTATTGTATTGTAGTTTATGTGCTATCGACGAAGTAGATTTAATTCCATGCAATACGTTTAAATAGAAATGCAAGAAAAAATGCGTATAATTTAACATTCCGTACAAGGAAGTCGTGTGGTGTACACAACAGATTCTTTTCTATAGAATATAAACAATTAGTGGAACCATATGTACTGTAACACTAGTCTCCGGAAATCGAAGGCACTTTTTCGCATTGTCTTACAGAAACTTCTGTATTTATTACTTCTTCAGCAGCAATGAAATTTTCTGTATGTGATTTTAAATCTAGAAAATATTATCAAAAGGGTCTGAGAAACTATGCCAAGGAAGTATGAAGAATTATGCCACTGATATCTTGAAATCATTAAATTAACAAGTTTGTGAGGTTTTACTTATTTAGTTCTAAAGTTCTAGCTTCGAATTTCACGAACAATAACAAGCGAATAATCACTTAAGTGTGTGAATAAACACATAAGTCATAAGAAGGGTTCACTACCCTTTATTTCTTAAATAAATATAATCAGTTCCTAACTCGGAACGTACAGCAAAGCGCCCACTGGGGCTTGAACTTAAATAATAATAAGTTAAACTAAACTAGCTTAACTAAGCTATCTGAAAGTTGTAGCCGAAGCTATCAGAAATCTAAATAATTGTCCCTAAATATTAATTTAATCAGTGAAGCCAAGCAAGGGCGTAAGCTATGACCGAGCGTAATAACTAAGAGAGAAGGTAGCCAAATGCAAACACGCGCTAGTCAGGAAATCAGACTTTCTCTCTAGAAGTCGGTGAAACCTTGACTTAAATAGTACTCATTTGCATTTACTGCCTTTCTGATATTACATTCTGGTAGGAAATCGTAAGCTGAAATTAGAACAAGATAGGAAAGATACAAAACTTAAAATAACAGTTAATAAACTTAGGATAAACCTTACGTCTATCCCCACCAGAATTTAACTACTCGAGGAATAAGGTCTCAAAACGACCCTGTTTAAGATTGTAAATTCTACACAAAAAGACTTTTTCATCAAAGTTTTCAATTTATAGCAAGTGCTCTTTCGTGAATTCATCATTAAAACGTTTTCTGTTTAGGGCCAACTTTACTCAATATCTAAAGCTATACTAAAACTAAAAATCTTTAGTCTCACAATATTTTACAATTTGACAAGCATATGCTTCATCTTTCCTTTCAATCAGACGTCAATCTTGACCTTCCAGTAATCTGGAAAGAAAAGGCACTAGTTTTATCTTTCACAAACAATTCCCCTTTCGTTACCAATACTCTTTTATTGAAATTATGTTGGTCCTCAAACAGCTTTCATTCACACAAGATTTAAATCTACTTTTCCCATGCTCGCCAGAAATTGTTCTGAGTGAGACGAGGATTTTATGTTGTATTTCCGCGAAGATATGCTACCACTATCCAACCGCTACGATTTGTTATAAATTCGACTTTCCAGACCTTAGAAGACTCTTTAAACACAAAACTAGATCTAATATCCTAAAATAGAGCTAAGTGAAGCCTGTAGAGCCTAATTTTAACCATGTTCAATCTATACGTTCATTCAATTCATCTCTTATACAAAGTATTTAGAGTCATCCTTGACCAAAACTTACATTTGTACAAGTTTAAATTTTACACTAGTTTAAAAGCTGACATTAGCATTTCAACATTCAATAGGACAGTTTAACACGTAATACTTTAAAATTCATTTTACATCATTCGTTATAGTTGCTATACAAAAGTCACAAAGCTTGGCTACAATCTTTCTTTAAATTAACATACTTGAAGTGTTTCGATTTGACATATTCACAAAATAGTTTCTCGCAGCTTGAGAATTTTCAAAAGTAAGTATTTACAAAATAAATTTTCGCCAACTTGCGAATACAAAAATCTTTTCTATTTAACAGATAGTTACAACTACATTCTCGCAAACTTGCGAATTCAATTTCTTGCTTTAAACAGTATTTAGCAATTTTAAACACATGACATTAATCGAACTTTTAATACAGAATAGAAAACAAGGAAAATTCTCAGTTTTTGGTTTCTATACTCCTGCATTCTCTTGGCGCAAAATTCTTGTCATGTTGGGGATTTAAAGCTTCGGATTTTCAGTCGTCTCGGGGGCTGGTATTTACTTCCGGACCCTCTTTTCTTTTCATTCCTCGGACGTTGAATAAACCTGCTTTTCTTGTCGGCTGAGGATTCTAGAATTCTGTCTTCCTCTTTGCTTTGTAGTTCCCGGACATTGGCTCGAAATCTTTGAAAATACTCTTGGTTTTTCTGGGTTCCGGAAAATGAATAGATCTTGAGTCGTCTGGTTGTTTTCTTTTACCCGATCTCGGCTGGCATATTCCTGTGGTTTCTCTCGAAGTAGTTGGCTTCGATTCTGCAGTCTGAAGTTTTCTTTGCATATCTTCCAAGAGAAGTTTCCGGTTTTCTATCGGCCCTGGCTTCTGTTGAAGAGGAACTTTTCTCTGTTTCGTATCCTTCATTCTCGCTGGGCCTAAACCTTGTTGCTGTTACGGTCGCTTCGCAGTACATCCTTCAATATTCTTCGCTTGTTTTCTTTTTGTTACTGGGGGATCCCTGCTAGGCGACTGCGAAATCAATGTTCTTGGCGCACTCCCGGGATCCTGCAATAAATCTCTTACAATTTGAAAATCCGTACGACTACAGTACGATTTAAGCTGGTCCATATTAGTAATTGTTTGCTGGCCATTTTCTGCCTTTAAATAAAAGGTAGAAAATTTTATTTTTTTGATGATAAATGGCCCATCAAACCTGGGCTCAAATTTGGCTACCCTAGTTTCGGGTGCAGACGATACTGAATGTTTTACTTTTAATACTCGTACTTTCTGGACTACCGTATATTCTACGTCGCGTCTCTTCCTATCATAATATAATTTTTGTTTCGACCTCGCCGCATCAGTATTTTTGATGGCCTCATTAATAATTTTCTGAATATCCTACAATTTAAACTCTTCTTGTGTTTGTTGAACGAAAAATAGCTTATCCAGAGGCGTTCAAATTTTTATTCCAAAAAACAATTCAGCGGGGTTTTTTGTGTAGTATTTTGTTTTGTTGTGCTCAAGGCAACGCCTAATTCATTGACGCAGCTGTCCCAAAGGTCATGATAATTCTTAACATATCACCGAATAATTTTAACTATATTCTTATTTACGCATTCCGCAATATTTGATTGCGGTCTATAAGGTACCATTTATAGATGGTGTATACCAAGGTCTGTGCACAGGTTTTCAAATGAATTACTTACAAATTGCGTACCATTATCTGATATTACTTTTGCTGGTGCTCTGCATTTAAAAATATATTTATATAGAAACGAATCTGCTACTATTTTTGTTGAAGCCTGTTTAAGGGAAATTATTTCCACCCATTTTCAAAAATGATCCACGATGGTTAACAAGTATACGTATGTTTTTACTAATCTTTGTTCTGGGGTAGGCACCAAGCAAATCAATGACAACCAATTCATTTGGGAAAGTGGTTTTATGCTATTTAAGCACATGGCCGGGTTGTAATTAACATCGTTAATTAATTGACACTTGTGACATGACCTGACATACGCCGTCACAACTTTGTATAACTGCGGAAAATGCACCACTTCGAGAAGCGTTTGCGGGGTTTTCCTAACACCAAAATGAGCTCCTAATTTCGAGTAATGGTGCTCCTCTAGAATACGTGAGCTAGTATTATTGGGACTACCGGCCGCAATTCTTGATTATCGTTGGTTGTTTTTGTGTAAAACAGATATTTTTCCATAATTTCATAATTGGCCGCCCTGTTGCGAATAGCCGTTAGGTCTACATGTTCAAATATTTCGGAATCTTCCAGATAGGGGTAAATGTCTTTAAATTCTGGGTCCGTTTTTAACTCGAAGGTTATTGTTTCGCGGGATTCAATTTTTTTCGCAGTTAGCATCGTACGTTTAATTGTATTTCCGTCTTCATCGATCTTTATCCTTGAAAGGGCATCTGCAACTACATTTTCTTTCCCCGGCGTGTGCTTTATTATTAAATTAAATTCTTGCAGTTTCAGTGTTCAACGTACGAGCCGGGCCGAAAGATTTTTTCTGGAGTATAGGCAACTAATTGCTGCGTGATCTGAATACACAGTTATTAGGGCACTCTCAAAATACGCACGAAATGTTTGCACCGATTGCAGAATCGCGAGAGTTCCCCGTTCCGTAGCAGTCTAATTTCGCTGAGCTTGGTTAAGAGTCTTGCTAAAAAACGCTATTGGCTGTCCATTTTGGGAAAGAACTGCGCAAGCTGCGTAGTCTGACGCGTCCGCTGTAATCTACAAATTTTAATCCCCTTCCCGGAACTTAAGAACAGGGGCGTTAATTAAGGCGTGTTTCAATTCTTCAAACGCCGTGTTCGCCTCCGCTGACCATCTGAACCTAGTCTTAGTTCCAACAAAGGTTCAACTTTCTTTGCAAAATCTTTAATGAATACTCTATAATAGGAACACATCCCCATGGAGGATGCTAGTTTCTTAGCCGTATTTGGCGGTGGATAAGTTTTGATCGCTAAAATTTTAGAGTTGTCACTTTATACCATTTTCCGAGGTTTTACAGCCGAGGTACCTCAATTCCTTGGCGGCAATTTGCAGTTTTTAGGATTTATTTTGAGGCCTGCTTTATTTAATAAAGTAAAATCTTCGTCTGAGAGTTTAATGTGTTACCCTAGGATTTTGCTCGTTACAATAATATCATGGAGATAAATGACTACGTTTTCCCAAGACTGGCCTTAAAACATTATCCATAACTTTTTGATATGTAGCCGGAGGTCCTCTTAAGCCAAACGGCATTCTCAAAAAGGCATACACGCTTGACTTTGTAATGAAAGCTGTCTTTTCGACATCCTCGGGTTTTACTGCAATTTGAAAATAGCCTGACGTCAGATCTAAGATTGTCATATATTTAGTTGACGAAATTTTTCTTATAATTTCATCTATTATCAGGAGGGGATATGTGGGGTATTTCGTTATGTTCTTTAGTTTTCTGCAGTCAACTCCTAATCTCCACGCATTCGGATTTGCGGTTGGCAGTCCATTCTTCTTTCTACATAAAATTACAGGACTGGCATAGCGGCTAGTACTTGGCGTAATAATTATGTTCTCGAGCATTTTCTTAATGTTTTAAGAACTTAAACTTTTAACAGGTGCAGCCAGAGTGACGTCAGCACGCATGGATCGACGCATCCGCCGACAAGCTGTGGCGGTCCCGCAAGACACTAGTACCGCAATTCTGAAGCATGTACAAGATACCCTGGATATTCCCGTGTCGACCAGAACCATTTCCCGTCGATTGGTTGAACGTGGTCTGCACTCACGGCGTCCATTAAGAAGGCTGCCATTGACCCCACAGCATAGACGCCAACGTTTAAAATGGTGCCGGACTGGAGCGATGTGGATTGCAGAATGGCGAAATGTCGTGTTCTCAGATGAGTCACGCTTCTGTTTATCCAGTGCCAGTCGTCGCATACGTGTGTGGCGTCGACGTGAAGACAGATCTAATCCGGCAGTAACTGTGGAACGCCCCACAGCGCGACAACGTGCCATAATGGTTTGGGGTGCTATTGCCTACGATTCTAGGTCACCTCTAGTTAGTATTCAGGGCACTATGACGGCCCAACGATACTTGGCTAATGTACTGCGGCCGTTAGCAATCCCCAACCTTCAGTGTTGCTGCTGAGCACGAACTGAAGCGAACTTCATGAACTGACTAAAAGCACTTAAGAGAGTAGCAAGAACACGAACGGAGGGAAAGCAGCCATGCTGCTTACGTGACTGAAACGAAAGAAAGCAGCCATACTTATTTGCTGCTTACATGTTACTTTAATAATTCAGTAATGCTATATTTCTGTCATTTAAGCTCTGTGATGTGTTGTAACTGCTAATAAAGTAAGCTTGTGTTGTGAAAGGAAGCCTACCATTTTTTCGAATGGATTAATACAACTTTAAACTGGATTACTTCCCAGTTTTAGATGCTTCAAGCCGCCCACCACGAAGAACACAAAAGGGTAAGTTTACCTTTTCGATAATTTTATAGATCTTCTAAAATCAGAGGCTGCCTAATGCAATTTTTCAGCAGGCTAACGCCCGACCACACAGTGCTCGCATCTGCCACATGCTCTGCAAGGTATACAGATGCTTCCCTGGCCACAGTACTCTCCTGACCTTTCACCAATCGAACATGTGTGGGATGTGATTGGACGCCGTTTGCAGACTCTGCCCTTGCCTTGTTCAGAAGACGAACTGTGGCAAATGATTGAAAGGGAATGGAGAGCCATCCCTCAGGACACCATCCGCACTCTTATCGACTCTATGCCTAGACGTGTTTCTTCGTGCATTGCTGTCTGCGGTGGTCCTACATCCTACTGAGCCGACGCCGTTCTCGCTCTGTATTCTGACTATCATTTTGAAATAAAGATCACTTATTGCTGCTTTCTGTCTCTTTTTTTCAAATTTCATCACTTTCTGACCACTCCTTCTTGGTGTTGCATTTTCAATGTCGAGCAGTGTATATGCAGAGCTGCCTCCAAAAGAAAGCATGTTAGAGGAAATGGGGGGATGAATACAGTTTTATGGATTCTGGGGCTGCTATTTATTTTATTCCTGTTAATTTAACCATCTTCACGGATCATGTAACAGACGTCAGAAATATTTATTTTTTAAACGCTGCAATAACGATATAATTTGAGATGGACCATAATAGTCTGAGTGATTTAAGAGATCAATTAAATCACTCAGAAATACAGATACAACTCAAGAAAAGTCACGGTTGTTAAACAGAACGCGCAAAGCTCCCACTAAGCATCTGGCGCAAACTGAGATGTGTCAGTATTGTAACCACTTTACTCAAGAAGCCAAAGAATTCAACAGAGAACCTACTGTCGTTTGTTACTGTGGTGTAGAGCAAAATTATATGCTAGCATTGTGCGGCAGAGAAGAGGATTTTGCAATGTTAGAAAACGTTTTAACTCAAAATGCGCATTTTGTGAGTCGTGCCTGTATTGGAGCCCATGAACCACGCATTATAAAGATTTTACACGATCTATCTTCGTCATATTATAAAAAGGTTTTCCTATATAGGGCCAAAGAAAGGCAATACCTCTATTATCCTTTTGAAAAAGAACTGCACTCAAGTTCAATTTAAGGAGAGGCAAATGGGTCATGATATCTTTCAGCATCAGCTTAATTTCAAAGATAAAACTTCCTCTACAAGAAAGAGTTAGATCTGAAAATTTTCAGAGAATTTCTTTTAAACATCTCAAAGGAAGTTTTTCTTGAGGTGTTTATTATTTTAGTATGAAATGAAAGTACCAAACATCTCAAGAAGATATCCATGAAGAATTTAGTGTCTTAGCAAAGCAGAAAGCATTGCTGCGGAAATATTTGATGTAAACCACATATTCAAACAATCAAATAATCAATTTATGATATAATCACTGAAAATAATATCATCGTAAATTTGTATTTACCATTTCGATTTGATATATTTAACGGCTGATTATAAACATCAGATTTTATGCAATATATTTTTCTTTGCCATAAGAATATTATTCCTAACCGATTTTATAGTAAATATATTCCTTTCAATTCTTTCCAGTCATTGTCTTCTTTCGCTTATTTTTACCGGTTTCGAAATTATTACATTTAAAATACACATAGATGACTTAGTTTTGCCAAGTTGAAGATTAATCCAACTTTGGAAGTCAAGAATTAATAGACATTTTGATATCGAATACATTTCGATGAGGTAATGGCTATACACTTGCTCTTTCTGAAAGTAATGAGCGAGTTGCTGAATAATTTACATTAATTTGTTTTAGACTATAAAACTGTGGTAGGAATATTCTCTTGAATTGAGTTTGATTTCTATATTGTATTTTTTTATATTTTTTTAAGTTCAAACATTGAATCAAGTGAACTACAGACCACAACGCTATATCATTTCCTTATACAACACAATTAAATTTCCTTGAAGAATCTTCGGACGTTTTTATACATTTCAACAAAACTAATACCGTAAGACTAAAACATCTCAATTTTTTGCTAATGCGCAAATATGTTGGAGAGCTATATTCTAGGACTGGATATGAAAACGTATAAGAATGTAGTTGCACTTCACGTGGAAAAAGGAGATTTTAGATATAAAGGTATGTTAAATTAAAACTACCATATAATTCGCCGCGCTTTGATTTCATTTCATCTATATACTATACTAAAAGCATTTAAGGGTTCTAACATGCTGTACAAAATGAATAAGCATACCTTTATTGCATTTATTCATGAAGTTCCGGAACAGATAATCTGCTCTGATGCAGAATTTTATTATTAACAGTAAGTTAATTTTTACGCGGGTAATAGTAAACATCAAATATAAAAAGAGAAATGTTCGGTGGAAGAGTACAATTAATTTAACCTAACTTGATTCTTTGAAACCGGTTCTTTATGCTCTAGTCATAAGATCTAGAGCAAGCAAGGTTTAGTAGAATATTTATTGGTTAACTAACTGGATCGCTTTTGTTCTTATCTGATTTTTGTAACTGGCCTCAAACTTTTATTGGTAGCAATAGACATCGTAAGGAATACAAAATACGAAAACGTTTTGATGACTATGGAATGGGTGAAATAATTGTTTGAACTGAGTTTCCATCTGGTTGAATGACAAGAAATTTTCGATATTTTCGTAAATCGAAATTTATTAATTTAATCAAGAATGTTCTACTCTGCGATAAGATTGATTTTTTCCCAAGCTTCTAGAGGGTATTTGTTTTGAAATTGATCAGTTGAATTCACACTAGTTAATTTTGATTTATTAGATCAATTAGGAGAGAAGTTAATTAGATTTATTTGTATATTTGATCTAAATTCATTCGAAATTTCGTTTTGTTTTAGTTTTTAGGACCCACTGTACAATCATTTAACTTATATTGGAGCAGGAACCAGGAAAAATCACAGCCCTTCTCGATTAGCTCAGCACATCCATTCAGCTTTCCGGAGATATTTCTAAGTAACGGTAAAGTTGTCCGTTAAGGGAAAGGAAAATTCCTTGGATTCTTCTCTAGTCCATGGAAGACTGTGGAGGAGGGGCACAATTTCCAAGTTCCGGTGAAGACGAAATATCATCTACTACATAATTCGGATGCCATTTTTAGAGTTTTTTTTCCCGAAGACGCAAGTTTTCGAAGGAATGGTAGGAATTATGAAAACTAAGCATTGTCTTCATTGGAATTTTAGCTTCGAATGTTTCGGTTGCTTCCCAGCTCAAATTACATCACAGAAGCGTACGGGAAACAAAGACAAAATTCCTTACAGCTCTGAAGCTGTTTTGTTCGGAAGGACTAATACAAGGGTTCATTCAAGAAGGATAATATATATATATATATGGGGGGTTATAGGATCAAAAGCAGGAGATAAGTATACAGTAAATTTATTATGAAATTACTAATATGAATGAAAGAAGTTAAAAGATGGAATGATAATAAACATGATAAATTGACGTACCTTAAGGTAACGGTAACCCCACACCTAATACTAATCCATGAATTGTTCATGTAATATCAATAGTTCACAATTTTGCTTATATTGTCGAATCTTGAAAGCAGGATCAGGATTCAGAAATGCTGGTGGGTTCTACAACGCCACTGGGACATTATCCCTTCTCATACTTCTGGAAGGCAAGTCAACGTCAGCATCGTCAGCTTACAAGGAACACATCTGCTCTGAACACGTCAGCCTACAGAGAACACCTCAGCTTACAGAGAACACGTCTCTTAGAGAACATGTCTGGAACTCGTCTGGGCTGCTTTTCGCTGCGCTGGGCTACAGAGTTTTTCTTGCTGCTGCAGATGAGGTCACCTCGCTGGCGGTTCTGATTTCCCACAGTCGGTCATCTTGGGAGACATCGACCCCGATGTCTATTGCATGGACATCACTATCTTCATGGGGTACTTGCGAAGAGAATAAAAAAACGAAAAAAAAGATTATCTCGTCCTTAAATTTGAGCTGAGACAATCATCAATTATTTGACCATGGCTTCATATGGCCAGCTGCAGTAGATATCATATTCGGTACTTCATGGCATCCTACTTTTTCGACTTCGCATCTGTCATTCGATATAATGGCTACGATCCGCGAAATTTAGGTCATAGTTTCAAACTAGTCCCATACTGAGTTCGTTGAATTGCTACTAAGTCACCATCCTTGTATAGTCTCGGTTTCTCTCGTCTTTTGTTAAACTGTTTACGATTCTTTTGTTGTCGCTTCAAATTATTGTTTTTTTGCATCTTCCTCATTTCATCACATTCTTGCATCAATTGCTTTAAATATTCTTCATTCAATATCTCTCTGATCCTCAGATCTTCCTTGTTCTTCATTTTCGTACCTATGAGCAGTTCAAAAGTTGAATACTTCGTGCTTCTCGTAGTTGTATTATTGATTATTCTTTGGACACCTGAAGCATATTTAAACCGTTTTGTTGAATCTTCATGTGATAACTTTGCAAGACAGGAATCAAAATCCTATGGATTCGTTCAATCTGTCCGTTGCCGCTTGGAATACCGTTAGTAATTTTGACATGATCTATTCTTTCCTCGGCACAATAAGTTGCAAACTCTTTCGATGTAAAGGCACTACCTCGGTCAGATACAATTCTAGAGGGATTTCCAAATACAGCCTGTTGTTGCCTCAATTTTGAAATAACTTCTTGCGCAGTCGGTGATTTTACTGGATAGAATCAAGTAAATTTCGTAAAAGCATCAATCACGGTTAAAATGTGCTGGTATCTTTTGTTCGTTGATGGAAGGGAACCAATAAAGTCGACATGGTACGTACTTAAGTGAACGTTTTCCTTCGGTAGAGGATGAAGAAATCCTTCTGCTTTTCTCTGCTCCTTGTTGTATAGTATACATTCTAAGCAATTAGCAATTACCTTTTCAACTTTGCCTTTCAGTCTAGGAATATAGAACTCTTCCTCTACAGCATTTGCAGTTTTCTCTACAGCAAAGTAACCTCTTTTATATACCTTCTGTATGATTTCGATTTTTAATGTTTCTGGCACTACTATCAGATCTTTTCCATTTTCCAATTTGTAAAAATGCCATTTCTCAGAAAGAGTCCATTGTCTTCTCCTTTCTCGACTAAATTGTTAATCAATTTCACATGCTCATCTTCATTTTGTGCTTGTGCTAAACGAATCTTCTCAGTTACATCGGTTGTATATGATGTCAAAGTTAAAGCATTCTTACTTAGAGCATCAACACGTTTCATTTGGTTTCCTGAAAGATGTACAATTCCGTAATCGAATTCTTCAATGAACATTGCCCATCTTGCAATCTTAGGCGTTAAATCCTTTCTTATTCAAAGTTTTCTGGAAAGCGCTACAATAGGTTACAATTTTGAATTTGGAGCCTAACAAATAGTTTCTGAACTTCTTAAGAGCTTCTATAACTGCAAGGGCTTCTAATTCGTAACTACAGAGTTTCGCTTGCTGCGGTGAAGTCTTCTTACTCATATACTGGATTAGGTGATAACTACCATCGTCAGACAACTAAGGTAGTACAGTACCAGTCTTGACTATTAGCATCGATATGAAGTTCTAATGGATATCCTTGCTTAAATATGTGTAGAACAGATGCTTGAGAGAGAATTTCTAATAATTTACTTAAAGCTTCTCGTTGTTCGGAATTTTGAATAGCAACAGTTTTGGAAAATGATGGTCGAATAGTTTCGTTTTTAATTACATGCCCCAAAAATTCAATTTTTCGCTTTAAGAACTGTTTTCTGAAATTTGTTTGCAATCCGCATTCCGAAGCGGTTTTGAAGACTTTCTCTAATTTTTCTAAAGCACTCAACTTCATCCTTAGCTGGTACGATTATATCATCTATATAAATAATTAGTACACCTTCATTTAACAAGTCACGAAACACTAATAAGTATACCTTTGAAAAACATTTGGGTGATACATAAACCAAAACGAGCTTTAAGAAATTCCTAAATACCATTTTGTGTCACGAATGCGGTGTATTTCGAGCATTTCTAATCTATGTCTACGTGGAAAAAGCCATTTTTTAAATCTAATGTAGTGAAGATCTTTGCTTGCTCCAAACGGTCGAGAATTTCTGGAATTAAGGGCAGTGGAAATTTGTCTTTAATAATCTTTTTATTTAAGTTTCAAAAGTCAATGCGTAATCTTTTAGAACCGTCCTTCTTGCTGTACGAAACTATATGTATTGAATAATTAGAATTACTAGGCTTTATTATACCATCTTTTAACCGTTCTTTAATTTGCTCGTTAACAATTTTGTGTTCCGCGAAAGACATGTATCTTCGATTCTGACAGACCGGAATATCACACTTAAATTTATTTGCATCTTGAAATCGGATTGTTTACTTTTTTGAGTCTGGTACGAATTAATTAATTTACACAGTCTTTCTTTATGTTCGGCATTCAAAATATGAGTTAAATCAGTCTCGTTGACAGAAATAGCATTCGTCACATGAACAGGGTAATTAGATTCCAAGTTACTTCCGCTTTCAGGGGTAAAAGAACTATAACTGTTTGCATTAAAAGAGACACTAGACGATTGCGAGAGATCATAAGCATTCTCAAACGGCACGACGATATTCAAATTTCCCATAACACAACAAACGTTACCATAAGCATTCCAAGATGACTCAGCTTTTACCATATTCACATTACTTTTGTTCGTTGAGAGCTTATTTGAAGGCCATTCTCAGTGAAGGATAAGTTTAACTGATTTATTACATCCAAACCTAACACAATTTGATTACATAATGATTTAACAACATAAATTTTCGTATAAAGTGAAAAACCATGAATTAAAATATCAGGCTTAAAATAACGAACGGGAGAAGGTTGTTGCGCCTCGATACTGATCGATATTATGTCAGTAGGATTTAATTTCGGAGAACCAATTTCTTTATGTAACTCTACACTGCACATTGTAACATCTGAACTAGTGTCAACTAGACTATTAACTAAATGATTATTTATTTCTACAGTTTTCATAATTCTACCGTTATCTGGAATTTTCTGAACCAGCGATGCGTGCTTCTCGCTAATTTAGTTTTGACAGTCGGTCGATTAATATCCGAACTTCTGACATTTGAATAATTTTATTCCACTTGATTTGTTTTTACACTCAGCTGATTTATGAACCAGTTCATTGCAATTAAAACATTTTACTTTATTTACGTTAGACTGATTTCGATTTGATGACGCATTAGGCTTACTCCTATCCCTAGTTTACATGTCTACTTTCGATTTCTGGCTTTTAAACTTATCATTATCAGTCCTCATTTTGTCAAAAATTTTCAGACTTTGTTTAAATTCAGGTATTGTTTCGCAACCATAGAGTATAGATTTCCTAACCACCGAATCTGGAATACTGTCAATAGCATATTTAATTAACGAAGCATCTTCAATGTTACCTCGCTAACACATTTCTTTCGTTTTCAAAAAATACTCATCTAAAGATTCATTAGGCATTCATTTAGGCTTACACAACCTTTCATGCAATTCTGCTGAATTAAAAGCTTTACCAAAATCAAATTTCAAAAGCCTTTTTAACTTACACCAGGCATTAATTTTAGGTTTACTCTCAACAAATAGTTTCGCTTTACCTTTTAATGACCTTTTAGTGCAAACTAATTTATGCAAATCTCTTAATTTTAAAGAATTTAAAACATCTTCAAATTCATCAATCAATTTATCATCATTTTATATGCATTACCAGAAGAGGTATAAACAGTACCTTTAATATATCCGAAATTCTAATATGAGGTTTAAAATAATCTTGAATTGGAAGCTGCATACTGTTATTTACTTGAGACGCCTTAAAATCAGGATTGTCTCTTTGATTATACTTCAGAAATTCAGTTTCGTCTTCAATATCACTATTTTCTTTATGCAAAATATTTTTAAAAAATACAGATAAATCACACAGAAAAGAGACAATTCGGTTTACTACTTCCGTTTTCGAACACTCTGAATTTATGCATAGTACATTACAAACTTTAATTAGCTCCTTTAAAGTAACGTCATTCTGTACTGTATCTACTTTCTTGTTAAATTCTTCAGAATTTGATTTAAATGTAAAGGCAGGAAATTCCCGTAATCGTTCCCTATTGTTTCTGTCACTTTCAGTGTTAAAAATATGTTTATGAGCATTTCTGATTTCGGAAGTTTTACTATTCTTTAAAGCTGCTTCTAATTCTGGAATTTCAACTAACTTCATATTGAAAAGAAAGTTTTCTACTCACCCGACAGATAAACGAACTGGTAATCTAACACCTTGAAATAGTAATCCAAAATTCAAATAAGTTCGTAACACTTAAAGTCGGAATTCACAGTTCAACTGAATGCATAATCAGAGCACTTGTATTCGAACAATCGCAGTTCACATACTCGGCGCACTCCGTTAGGTTCGTTGTTGATTCGCGCCGCGTTGGTCGACATGTTTTGTGGGATTATAGGTTTAAAAGCCCGAGATAAGAATACGGTAAATTTATTATGAAATTGCTAATATGAATGAAAGAAGATAAAAGATGGAATAATAATACAACACGATAAATTGACATAACTTAAGGTAACGGTAACCCTACGACTAATCCATGAATTGTTCATGTAATATCAAAAGTTCACAGTTTTGTTTATATTGTCGAATCTCGGGAAATGGATCAGGATTGACAAATGCCCGCGGGTTCTATAACACCACTGGGACATTATCCCTTCTCAAACTTCTGGAAGGCAAGTCAACGTCAGCATTGTCAGCTTACAGAGAACACGTCTGGAACTCGTCTGGGCTGCTTTGCGGTGCGCTCGGCTGGCGGCAGATGACGTCATCTCGCTGGCGGTTCTGATTTCCCACATATATGTGTATTTAGTTCGTTCTGTTACGGTTAAAGGTCAGAAAGTTTCTTCTGTCTTAGTTTTACGAGGCAAATATTGTGGATTTTTTCCCATCCTGTCGGCGAGATTACAGGAATCTGGCAGTATAAAATAGCGTAACGTACTTGTGGTCTTTTTGCACTTTTTTGGGTACCAGTTGATGTTTGTCATGCTGCACCCACAACTTGAATTCATGTGGCTGTCTTAGATCTGCTGCTCTTTTGGATGAAGTTCCTGTTAGGTTGTCAGAGATAAGCAGCGAGTGCTTGGCATTCTTATTGACAGTTAATACTGGAATCTAGCTTGCTCAGATTAGCTGCAAGCTTGATCTGGTTTAGAACATTTGAGTCCAGTCAGTGAACTATTTACCAAGACTACTTCCAGCTATCCCTGGGTCACTCTCAACCTCGAGATGAACTCACAGTTGATCACCAGATAATGAGCTATTTGTTTCTGCCTATCTTGCAAATCAGACTGATGAAAGCATTTCCTGCTTAGATCACCGTAGAACATCTTCGATAATATCTAAAGAGGGAACTGCTACTTTTGCTGATGGCGTAACGCAGCATCACAGTACACTTTGCAAATTTACCCTCACTTTTCAACCAACATACACTTCCTGTCTGTTTACACTAGTTTTTCTGGTTTATTGGCATTAATATTTTGCCTGCTGAAGATTATCACAAGATAAAGAACTTAAATAAAGTACAATAAGTAGCATCAACAAAGAAGTTGAAGAAAATACTATTTAATTCTCGGATGAGTTATTATTCGTCAACAAAATAGATAATTTAAGAATTATTTCGGAATGGAATATAATTCTCTCATATTTAAAATTATATCTAAGTTTCGTTTTTATTTGGTTGAGCAACTATTCTTTTTGTTTTTATTTGGTTGAACATATTCGGGAATGTGCCCTGAATAAGCTAGTCATTAATTAGTTTCTTTATTTTGCTATTTCTTCTCTAATAGTCTGAAACCGTTTCTCCGTATTCCTTGCTTTTACTTTCTATTAAAAGATATCTCTGCTTAGTACTTTTAAAACGATCTTTAAATACAGTTTTCAGTTCCCAAAATTTTAAATGAAAAATAATATTAAAAAAATTGCCTTCCTCAGGTCATCGTTTTGGGATAAGTTAACACATTTCTATCTTTCAATGATCTTTCCCTGAATAATGATCAGGAATTCTTTCTCATTACTTTTTCATCAATATCTTATCTTTATAACTATATGATTTTCTTTAATCAGTTCCAACAATTTTTTTTATTTTTCTGGAAGCAAATAACAGTATTTTGAATTTTCGATGTAAATTTTTTTAGCTATTTTAGAAGAATCTCCATAGGAACAGTCAAGTTCTTGAAGTAGATTAGCTCTTATATGTACGGTAAACCGTGGCAGCGATAGATATTTGCTTGCGCACAATGAACTATGAGAAGCAAATTTATGGAGATTTTGGAACACAATATCTACTATGAGCTTCATGTTTATTAAGAAATAGTTTTCCATTTTATCTAATCGCTTCAAGAACAGAAGGACCCGAATGCACCATCATTATTCATTGCACAAGGCCTTTATGTGAGGCTTAGATACGAACATGCATATAATAAATCAAATTAGATCATCGCAACTACTATTTTTACTAAGCATCTGTCGAGGATACCGCTTTCCCCCACTAACACCCTGAATGTACTAGCTGGGCTGCCCCGCATTTCATCTCGTGTTACAAAGAGAATGTGCAGTAATTCGGACACAGAGTTTAAAATGCAACACAATACTGGGAAATTGTCATTACTTCCATGGAGACTATGATTCGAATATCACGTCAACACCCTGGCACCCAGGGGAATTTAAAAGTCAAGTTGAACGGAAACTTTCGGCAGCATTCGGAAATCATACTTAGTATACAGATGGCTCCAGAGGAGAGTAAGTTACAGGCATGTGACAGGTGACGGAGGACGGGGACGCAGCAGTTAAGGTAAAACGGTCTAACAAAGGTAAAATGTTATACGCCCTCCACTATCTTAAACCGGCAGTTCCTGAGTCCCAGGAGGTCTGCTTCGGGAATGCATTTGCTTCTCTGTGAAGTCGCATGAACAAACTGGGATCTGGATGATGTTACATAAATGCTCTAGCTGCATTAATATATAAGCATTAGTTGTTGGAACGCATTGTTGATGCTCTTGGACGCACGTTGCTATAATTCTTAAATACATCAAATAACTAAGAATAGTACTAATAACAATACTACTACTACTACTGCTAATAATAATAATAATTCTTAAATACAGCAAATACGTGCAATACTACATCAAATATGATCAGTCAATTAAATACATTTATACATTGAATGCATGATTAAGTGACATAGATACATTAATTATGTACTGTACTTGAGAGCTTAATTATCGTCAGACACTGAATACACTAAACCTGTTTACATTCATTATTTGGGAATATGCGTTATTTGAGGACATATTTACGTTGATATAAAAGATACTTTATTATGTTACATGAGTACTGTTTATACACTTGAATACTTGATTGCAATAGAGCCATTTGATTACAATAGAGACACTTGATCGCAATAGAGACACTTGACAACGTAAAGGTAGCGGTTTCTGTGAAATACTAGAGTGCAATGTACTCCACACCTGGTCACAAACGCTAAGTCCCGACAACTCAGTCTTCCAAGCTGAGCTAGTTGCTGTTAGAGCAGCTATACAATTCTGCATCCAGACAGAACAACCCTTAACAATATATAGTGATTCAGCTTCCAATCTCCAAGCCATCCTTGGTCAACCATGCGAAATCGAAATAGTGAAAGAGGTTCAGTGACTGTTCTCCTTGCCGGAGAACATGAGACCGAAACTCAAACGGGTTTATGAACGAGCACACTGGAGTTTTCGGTAAGCAAAGCAAGGAGCCATGAACGCAAACACTGAAGCCCACCTCATGGAAGCCCCTAGGTCGTATATGAATGCCGCAACAAATTGGAATTGTTTCAGAATAGCTGGAATGAGGATGGCCCTTATTTGAGTTATTTAAACCGCTTCGTAGTGACATGGCCAATACATTTGTGAGGCCGTTGGGGACTCAGATCATTACATCTTCTGTTGCCCGAAAACAACCGGATTTCACTTTCAGAAACCGAATAATGAAAACCCCTACGCTTGGGCTAAAACCAGTTCTAATAATCTATGTACCATTAAACATATTAGGGAACGCACTAACATTTTACTTCTGATTTCCGACTATTCGAAGATATGATTTAGTTCCCTCTGTAATACAGTGGATGCATGTCATTCTGCCTTCCAAATTTTCGAGTTTTACTCTGTACTATATTCACATATCTTCTTATCTCATATATATTTTCCTATTTATTCAGAAACATACTTTGGCGGACTTTACCTAAGGCACTAATAAATAATTTTTGTCGTCTACGGGACTTAAAGAGGCCGATAAGCACCTTTCTTAAGCGGACCGGCTGTCCCGTTGGCGGAAAAAGGAAATAAAGTAAGCCTTTATTAAAACATTTTGATCCTGAATAGTGATACAAGTTTATTATATATAGCTTAAAAAGAAGCACATGTTGCTTAATTCAATTAACTAGGCATATTTAATGTCTTTATGACTGTTCTTTTTACGCGAATGAGAAAGTGAACATGAGAAGTTTTCTGCCGTTAAGTAGTAGTTTCCCTATCTTTAAGTATATTAGTTCTACTTCTGCTAGCACTTAATCACAAACTAGAAATCAGTCATCTGCATACGTCCTGATCATCATGGACAGTCTCTATTTACAGGTCCTAACCTTATATATAGCTACTATGGCGGTTGTCTTTAAAGATAAAAGTGATATGTCTGTTTTTTTTATAGTAGTGCAGATTAAATACCTTAAGCTCACCACATTTGTCCATTTTCTGTGATCCCAATTGCTTTTCAAAATGTTAGTATGTTCTCTAAGTCATAAATCTACTTTGTTTGAAAACGTTCCGTGCTGCTCAGGACAGTTAAGGCTTGGTTATACCTTCTATCATTCTCGTTTCAAACATTTCTGATATTAAAATATCTAAAAACTTCGCAACGAAAATTATCAGTATGGGCGTTTTGTACAAAATGCTAGATGGAGTTAAACCAGTTATTCTTGTACTAAAAGTACTGTGTGTAGTAACGTAGAAGAGATAGACAATGAATCGTGAGCAGTGCCTTACTTGTTGTTTTTCGAGGTCTTGCCAAACATCTTTGTCGTAAAAGCAAAGATTACCTCATATTTTCATTTCCACCTAGCAAGAAAGTTGGACAAAATATAAGACAATAATCAGGACAGACTCTTGCTCTGATTACCTGTAGAATTAGAAGTGATACTGGAAACAATCTTACGTGGAAGCTTCAAATGTCTCTGGAAGCTTAATGGAAAGGAGGAAAGAAACTCTATTTCAAACGAAATGTGAGATCTGATTGTATTTTTAATTCAGAATATACTAAAGCGTTTTCTGTTTTATATTCATGACAATGCTACTTGTACGTTAACTAATTTATGAAATGATCTTCCTTTTCATAATTTATACTGAAACTGAAATGCTTTATACTCTGTTGTTGCAGGAGGTATTACCAATATTATTTTACAACGCAATTTCATACATGCAAAACTAATGCTGTCACACATGAAGCTCATTTGTATTGCAATAGTTAGAATATTCTAGATTTCTTTGTTTTCCTGGGAAACATTTTCTTTGACATATTTTTGTCGGCAGTTTGCTAGCATACTTCGCAATATTTCTTGTGCTTTGAATTTCCTGTCCAAACTTATCAATCTTTGCAGAAATTACTACATTGATATTTATAAATTTAGCTTTCAGAATAAGAAAATGAAATCATTTTTAAACTCTGGAAATAAATTAAATTTTATTGCACGAATCATTAGCATGATATATATAAGTGATTCTCGTTCTTGTGAAAAAAATAAAACGTTCCCAAAATTTAATTTTATAAAAGATCCATCAAGAGACATATGACGTAAGTGCCTTCGCTCCTGCATTCAAACTGAGCTACCTTATTGTTCTTTTGTACAAAACTGTATAGAAACATTTTGGTTTGCTTCCATTTTCCTTTAGAATCCTTCACAAAGCAGGATTTTATTTTTTCTATTTGGATGTTTTGAGGAATTAAAAACGCATTTCGTCGAATTGCTTTTTACGCGTTAATCAAAAATACTCAAAATCTCGAATCCTTTCCTGTGACTCAGGAAACATAAATGTTTTTGTCAGAGTGAAGATTATTCTTGATCTTTCTTCCTTCTATTCTATTTCAGTTCTTCTTATGAGTAGGACAGAAATAGGCATAAAAGCTAAGAACTGGGGTTACGAACGTAAACTTATGATGAACGCCTTCTCCCTCACTTTACCGTGATATTCACATAAATAACTTCAAAATAATAACGACACAAGGGCTGTCGGAAGCTTACTGGAAAGAATTTTCTTAGAAAAAAATGCTCAAGTTACTTTTATATTTTGTAACAAAATCTGCAATGGAGGTCGCTCTTAAAAGACAAAGATGAGGACAGTGATTTGTCTAAATAGGTGATAAGAGAATGCAGGTCCATGGCAAGTTTAACAAAATTCAAAATATCATCATCATGATCCGCGCATTCAACTAGATTTCATTATTCATCTGTATATTCAAACATTTTATGAGAATTAATATAAATATAAAATGCATGAACTTTCATGTTTTTGATACTGTTCTATTGACAACTGTAATTTGGGAAATTCTTCTCATATAAATGCCTACAGTGTTTTTGTTACTTGTATTACATCTAAAATTTAAGAACTTATGTACATTATGAATTAGGCATTCGGAATGGCAATTTGATTTTCTTGCCTCGATATTGTGTATTTTCAAAGCCGATTGCAAAAATTGATTTTGAAATGCAAGTATTTGCTTTTTTGAAATAATTGCGATAGATTGCTGTTGCAGAAAATATTAGCTTTGTGAAATGTAATGTGTTTCATGCCGTACCTAAAACTGACACTCGTATCTTTACAAATTTGTTCCCATTCACCTCAAAATTTTTTCCAATATGAATCTAGAACACGGGTCGGCAAATATGTTTAACTGCTGGCCAAAAATATCTTTTTTCAGTACAACATCTGAGCAGGCCAATGATGATGTTCAGCGAAATCCCCATTTTATGCAGGATGCAATTTGGGTGATAACCCTTTCCGGTGGACATTTAAAAACAATTACAATTACGTAACTATTTCAAAAATAATTTTAATAATTTATTAGTAATCAAATTTAATACTTCAAAAAAAATATCCATTCCTCTTGGTCATCAAATAATTGGTATGTGTACTAAATCAATCTGAAATAAAGATCGGAAGGTGAAATATTGATTCGTTAAACTTCCTTTACTAATCAGAATTTTTATCTCAACAATTCACATGTCCTTTTTTAATTCCTAAAAACGGTTTTGAATTCTTACTGCTATAAATTTTAAAACTATACACTTCGGTGGATGCATATACTTTGTAGCACATCAAATGATTTCAGCTTATGTTATCGCTAGTATAATCATACAAATATATGCTCATATAAGTTGCAACAAAAGGTGTTCACTTGCGCTGCTGATTACAATAGTTGGCACATAAAAACATGTAGGAAAGACATGAAAATATTGAATTACAGGATTTCATAACGGACTAGATTAAGCTGTTACATGGGCTAACTTTTATCTGCCTCTGCTCTAGTGTATATAGCAAAGTTTTCTAGTACTGATTGCAAGTTACAAAATTTTTGCGCTTGAGACTGTAGTCAGGAAACAGATTAAAATGAATGCTTAGATCTTTATATTCTTAATCTTGGTTCATCTTTCTATACTTCTTCCTTTCCTCCAGTTTCCAAAAATTAGAAGGAAAAAAAAGAAATTAAGACTTCAATTTGACAGTAAAGGATGACAAAAATTTTGAGCACTGGGTGTTAAAAAATAGTAAACTGAAAAAAATAAATGGAATTCAAAGAATTCAGAATATACGATAAGGCGGTTAAATAAGGTAATGCAAGAAGTTTCGAGGTTTCTTTAAAAAGATATTACATGAATTTTTAATTGCAATTTTTAATGAAATAGCATGATAATAAGAAATTCTGAATATAATGTAATCGCTCTCAAAAATACGCATTATGCTGACGTGGAGTGTAATGATATAATTCCCAAACTGGAAAAAACAATGAATATTTTTTCTTTTCATGTGACTTTCCTTTTCTTCTCAAATTTAGTTTGTTTTGTAGCAATAAACCATCAGTTTCTATCGGAATGACATATAAAACGTTCCATCTTATGACTTGTGATTTATGATTATCAACCCACTCGTAACTGCAAGTGTCCGAAGATCGTTCAACAAGACTTTGAATTTAAAAGACAGTACACTGTGTGATGTGCCAATGATTCCTACTGAAATGCAGTTTCTGTTGTTACTGATCTTCAATCGTGGCTAAATGAAGGTGCTTGTAAAAATCATTATTTTCATTGACGTTATTTTTTGTACTGATTAAGCATTGTGTGGCGAACAAAGTCCTGGTCAAATCATTTTGTCTGTATTTATCTGTAATCATCTGTATTTTTTTAAAAGTCATATGTGCATGCATTCACTGTAGTCGCCAGAAAATATCTTCCATCACGTCCTTCTTATACTTATCCCATAACGTTTGAGGATTAGAAAGGCCGCAAGATGATATAAGGATTGCGTAAAGTTCCCTAATTTTATCTGGTGATCGACGCTGTACTTCCTTAGTTCCGTTCCAATGTTTATCATTCTCTAACAGACCATGAGCTTCACATGCTTCTCTATAAGTTCGACATTCTAGACTTTTAACAATTTTAAGGTCTTTAAAGCTAGTTGGACCTCGAACATGATGCAATAAAATGCGCAGACAAAAACATTGAAAATTTGTTACATGGACGGTGTAGACACGACCAAGAGAGTCCAATGATTTAACATCTGACCGATTTTGAACAGGCGTACCTTGAACGTGACGTTGCCATTCTTTTTGTGGGCTATTCAATGTATAATAACGAGAAACTTCGGAATACTATAATCTTTTCGCAAAAGTATCTGTTTAGCAAAGCTTGTAAAAAGCGGTCAGTGTGGTTTTAGGAGGAGATAAAACGCTTTCTTGAAAATTATTCTCATGAAAAAAAGACGCTGTCAATTTTCTAAATGTACGGCAAGATGTGCAAAAGTCGGATATATTTCATGTAGTGGAAAACCAAAGAGCTGCCTCATTACTACTGACATATCGCCCTGTTTGATAGGTTTGTATTTCATTCAGAATGCAACACACCTTCGTTACGCAGATTGAAAATTTCCTGGCCGCTCTCTTTATTGATATATTTGCAAATATATTTAATCGCACTAACGGAGTTGCAGGCTTCAGCATTATTGTGAGCATTAAATAATTTACATACAACGAGTGAATATGGCACAGCCCAGCTATTATCAGAAGTCTTGACTATCCCACTGCGAGTTTGAATCGTAGCTCTTCTACCACCATCTTCGGGTATTCTTCGATTACTCTTCGTAATCTTGTCTTCGTCTGTATAAAGGGTAATACTTATCTTTGTGCGCTGTTTCCTTTAGTAGATCCCGGGGGAACTTTTTCATTCATTCCCATTTTTCATGCAAGGTGATGCTGCATTGCGAACTCCATAGGGACAATGAATCATGTTTTTGATTACGATTTCTTGCAAATTCTGATCTAGTTCTGCATCCGAGATTTCGGCGCTTATAATGCTATCTATTTAGTTGGATCCCAGTTTTTCTTTTAACGAAATAAAAATGTGCAAATATGGCAGTCGTCGTTTCTGCGATTCAATGTATGGCATTGGACGTTTCCAAATAATTTTTCTTTTGTTATTGCAATAATGATCTTTTGAACTTTTAAACGAAACTCTCGGGTAACTATGTCATGTCTATCAGTGGCTCTTTGTTCGAGCATAAGCTCTTCTGCTATATCGTTCCATGAATAAAAGTTACAAACATAGCATGCAGATAAAAGTTACAAATAGGTCAGGCCTACCGTAAGTACGTACGTAGGCGAGAGTGCCTTGTGTGTATTCATGCAGATAGTGGGAACTCTTCACAAAAGTGAAGGGAAAATTAACTATCTTGCCTAAGTGGTCGGTGCTATATTACAAATATTACCATCTGTGCTAATTGCATCTTGTAAGTGAATGTAATTTTCTCTAGTTGTGTATGGTTTAAAGAAATGTAACAAACGTGTTCGCTCTCCACTTTGATATACATATCTACTAAGAATTGATGAAAGAGCTGCTTCGACGGCGGAAGGAGGTTGAAATCATTCTCTCGAAGCATCATTTGATAGGCGTAAGAATTTATGCAGGAAACGTTTTTATTGGGAACTTGCTGTTTTGTAGTTGGATTAATATATGAAATATGAAAACGGTATCCCAATTGCTCATTACTAAAAATTAATGGGTATTGCAAAGCATCATAAAATTTATTAGTATCTGCTACGCGTGTCAGTGTATTATCATGTGCTCGTAGCACTGTATCTCGTGGAGGGCATGGGTCGCCAGTAACCAAGACATCAACTTCATTAATTGTCTGTGCATTATAGAGCCTCTCGTGTTCGCCACGTGGAGTTCGATCAGCATGAATGACGACTTTATGATCGTCTTGAGCCCATTTTTCGATTGCAGTTTTGAAGGTATTGATCAAAACTTTGCGGTCATGTAACTTTCTTTGAATTTTCAATACTGTATCTCTCTCGACTCCATCAATATACTGACAACGACGGCTTACTTCATTTTCTTCTTGACCTATAAAATAAACTTGCAAAATTATGCGTTCATTATGTGTTGGAAAAAGTGAACCAATTCGATAATATATCTGGCCTTGTGCGGTAAAAGTTGGTGAAAACCCGAGGATTCTTATCTTTTTGTCTATTCCAAAAGATGTCATTTGGATGCAAGAGCTTACTTTCTGATTTTACTTAAAAGCGCTTTGATTCATCTGTATCATATAAATATATAGTGTTTTCAGCGTCTCTTCTGCTTCACCAAGTGAAGAAAGCGAAGCTTTACTATTGGAACAGCACATTCCTGCAGTTTCATCGTTCCATTTTAAAGCATCTCAAAACTGGCATTTTTTATTCATTAAATCGATAACAATTAATGGATGATTATGTTAATCAATTGAAGGATCGTATTGAAGTCCAGAATCATTAAATACGGACCAATTGTTATGCATGAAATTTCGCCGGTGTTCGGTTTGCATTTCTGCATGAACCATTCTTTTCGCCTGCAATTGTTCTGGAGTAGCTTTCGCTCTAATAGCTGCCTGTTGTTGAGCTTATTCTTCGAAGCGAATCTGTGTCTGAAGAGGCGTTTCAATAGCTTTCAAAGTAGTTTGACGTTCAGCTTGTGTTTTGAAGCGGATCTGCGTTTGGAGAGGTACTTCTGCAGATCTGAAAGCAGTTTGGGGTTCAGCTTTTCCTTCTAAACGAATTTGTGTTTGAAGAGGTGTTTCAGCAGCTCTCAAAGCAGCTTGTTCTTCCAAGTGTATCTGCGTCTGAACGGGAATTTCAGCTGCTCACTTGGCGTTGAAGTTGTTTTGACAAGCGGAGCTGTGTTTGGAGAGGCGTCTCAGATGCTCACATAGAAGCTTGACAGGAAGTTTGGGCCTCCAATCTTCCTTGGCTTTGAGAAGTTATTTCATCAGTTCTCAAAGTAGATTGTCGCCTTGCCTGTTCCTGTCTTCTTAAGTGTGCATGTACGGAAGGTTCTTGGGGTCGAGCAATTTTTGCTGCCAGGGCCCGAGATGAATTTCTAGACATGTTAGATTTACTTTTTCAAGGCATTTCGAAAAAAAAACTATAAAAAATTAACTGTAGAAAAGGAAATAAGTAAATAAACAAAAAGAGATGTCTAGCTTCTACCTGCAGCTTTGTACGCGTTGATGTCCTTAAATAAGTTTCAACTCCGCGTGAATTTTAAAAATACACTCCCCGTAAAATTTCAGTAGATACTGCCCCTCTTCAATACCCATGTCCCGTGAATATTTTGTATTTATTCGAAGTGTATCGCCACGAAATCCAGTAAAACTGCTACACATATTTCCTAATGACTGAAAAATGTGAAAGAAGAGACAAAAGCCTGGTACCCTGAAGGATTTTAAGTAATAAACTAAATTAAACAAATAAAAATTAATAAACGCTTGATTAATACATGCTCCGTTTTCACGACTTAATTACTTAACAGATCATCATGAAAATTTCACGAAATATTTTTAATATATTAAGACATTGTTCAAAATGTTTGCGTGATTTAAGCCACGCACGCCAGCGCGCGCAGACAAACTTTTACATCGTTTAACTTATCGTTATGAAACTTTCAACATTAAATGTTTATACAACGACAATCATTTTAAGATATAAAACCTATTATAGTTTAAGTTTTAACAGATAAGCTACATTTTATAGCCTATAAACTTTTCTAATATATAAAAAATATTTCTTGAGAATTTCATGGTGATTGTTTAAGTCGTGAAAGCGTAACAAACAAACAAACAAAAAATCTCCCATTCGCATTTATAATATTAGTTAGAATTATTATTATTATTATTATTATGGCAGAAGTAATTATTATTATTATTATTATCACTATTGGCTACAAGGTGCCCGTTGGATTTATTTCACTATACGTTCAGAATAAATTATGTTGACAGTAACTTTTAAATGTGTTAAATGGTGCAAATTGTAATGAAGACTAGTGAAATAAAGCATTAATTGAACAAAAACTTCACTTTTTTTCTTCATCAGAAATGCAATAAAAGCAAATTTACATTGTAAAAATTTAACAAAAGAAACGGGAAAATGAAAATTATTTCAACTTTAGACAAGAACACTTTTAATGAAACTTTTGCGCAAGCTGTTATGGCATATTTACTTGAAAGTTTTGAGTGTTTGCGAATCTAGATCAAAATTTAAAAACAAAATCGTCAATAACCTAAAAGGAGGAATGACATGACAAATGTGCAATCTACATAAAATAGAAATAAAGCACGTTCAATATTTATTGACATTTCGAACTTTGTAATACCACCAACGCATCAAAAAGTGAGCATCATAACAGGAAGAAGATGAAGACCGTCTGTTAATATCCCCTTTATTGTTTGCATCTCTAATACATTTAATTTACAGATTCTACATTTGTCTAATTTAGTTTCAAATGTCAGGCTTGTCGAGTGATTTGGTTAATGTGTAAGGCTTGAAATACCACTACGCGTTTAGATTCTTCAACAAAATCATTTCCCACATTGTAGTTCTTTAAACATAGTGAATATGTTCTGCAAAAGTATTGGAAGTTTACGTGCTATTTTGAGATTACTAATGCATTTTTCTTACGGATACAGTAAAGATAGCGATAGCGATTTGTAACTCATCGGGTTATACAAAGATTTGAAAAAGAATTTATATTCAGTATTTATTAAGAAATATATATTATTTAAAGATAAGTAACCTTTTTATATCCATAGTTTACCTATTGTTTTGCAAAGTTAGAAAATATCTTAATTTTATTTACAAATTACATTTTAAGAAGAAATATAGATTAGCCCACATTCAATTTCAACTTCAAATTAGAGTTCATTTACATAATTATTCCTTTTACAGGAAACTATCCGAACTGAAGAAAAATATTGAAATTTTATTTTATTACATTAGCATATACTCTTACCAAACATGCATAAATCAGCATAAACCAGTTTTCTAGTATTTTATTAAATACTTCAGATTGGCTTTCTTCTGAAATCTGATCTGAACATTATATTGTATAATGTATTAAAATCCTAAAAGAGATCTATAACTGAAATTTCAAAATTTTGGAAATAATCTTTAGAAAACGTTTCATTGAAATAGAATCCAACGCTCTTGAATGGAGGAGGTAAATAATATATAGTATTATTTTTCCTGCAGCAATATGCTGCTATTTTCTGAAACTATTTTTAGTTTAATGTCATGTCATTCTCCCCCGCAAACGACAACATGTTGTCATTCTTTGATATTAAATTTGTTTTTATGTTACATCAAATGCAAAAGCAATAACAAAACCCTTTAAGTAAATATTTAAGCCAAATATTGCACTGACACATGGAATGCTAAAAGGAATTTTCTAAACTGTCGTGAAAAAACAATTCTCAGCTAACAAGTTTCGTTAAAGCAAATGAAGAATTAATAATACTGTTCTAAGCAGAAAGCAGATGAAGGGCATATTTTTGTGTGTCCATTTTTGCGTCACATTTTATTAAGGATAAATGCTTTAAATAAACTACATGTTGCTTTTGTCAGAATTTAACCGATCTTTTAATACAGCGATTTTTATCAGTAATCATTAAGTATGCGAACTTTGTCTTGACTTAAAAGATGTCTTCAGAAGACTTATTAGGAGAATTCTTTAACATGCCTTCTGAGAAAAGTGATTTTATTCTAATTCTAACTTTATTAATATTGATGAATACTTAATTTCGATACATGATTTAAAATTTTCCGCACTTTTGTTCTTGTCTACCTTGAAAAAAACGGAAATCATAATAGCTGTAAACCTCTCTCTCGTGAATTTTTAAGTGAGTTCTTATCGTTACTAACTGTAAAGTTTGATTATATTGTTGGTGTGAAATAGGAAAAAATGAGTACACTGAAAGCATAGAACCTTGTGAAACATTTATGAAGTGGAAGCTCTTATTGCCTTAAGACACAAGTTTTGTTATATTTTCACTCTTCAAAATTTTTTATATAGTTTGGAAAAGGATGTGGGAACTTCATGGAATACTTCGCCCCAGTAGTAACGTGCTCCATTCACTCCAAAAATACTTTTACGATAACACTGTTTAACTCAGGTAGACATTATTATTTGAACTATCATTATTTTTATTTTCCACTGTTAAATTGAAATCTGCGCGTTCCATTCTTCGTTAAAATTCACATGGACTTCATACTGACGCAGAGTAAAGCTTCTAATTCTCCCATTTTAACACTACCCAAGTGCAAATGTTAACAATTTCTGAGACCTGGCAGTCGTGTAACAGTCTCTTGGCGACCGTAAAGATATTTTTATGAAATAAAATTTTATGTAATGTGATGGGATTATTATATCATATAGAAAATATTAAAGTAAATCAAAGCTTATTCCGTAGGAAGAAAAGAATACACAAAAAATATTAGACAAATCTGGGCAGTAAATATAAGCGGAACAGTAATAGACTTATTACTGTTCCGCTTATATTTACTATTATATTATATTTACTATATTTACTATTTATATATATGTCCTTATAGGAGAGGGATTTAAATAACTTTAAAACAAATATTTTGCGACAAGTAATAACATAAAATAAACGTTTTATATTAAATATAATGTTCTATTTAATGAAGGAATATTCAAAATGTTAAAATATAAGTTATATAACTGAAGTTGTATAGTACAGTAATACTAAGGTTGTATCACATCCGTATCATTTCTTTCTTTTCTTGCATTTAAATTTGTTTTTACATTCTTCTGTTTTCATAATGTAACTAAAAATGTAAATTAAATAAAAATATCGGTTTTAGGAATGCTCGAAAGTTCATCAAATTTATAAGAAAAAACTGCAATCTATACTTACAGAATTGCACACAAATGGTCAAGACTCCATGAAGTTAAGATCCACTGACGTAGAGGTGTCAGTTTTCGTAATCTGTAATGATGGAATCGAATCTGTAATCGGCTGTTACGATAAGGGAGCAGAGATGAAAAGCATAGTTACCGTGACCTGTTGATAGACAAAGATGCTTTCACTCCTAACATGCTCTAAGTCAAATGCATGAATCAGGTCGACATAATTGTACTGTATATTCCTAAATTATTTTAAGCACATGCGCAGGAAAAAACTGGACTAAGTGAATAGATCTGAGCCAATCAACCTTTTTATACCTCCTGCCCACTTTCTATGCATTAGTGAAGTTTCCTTACCGCTAACCTGTTCCGTAGGAACTTAATTTAACGCAAGTGCAAACTAAATTTTTGAGTGGAAATTTAGAAAAAAATATGTAGTTATATTTATCCATTTATTTATAATTATGCATATATTTGTAATTGACAAGACATTTAGTAAAAAATAACAACAACTGCTTAAATTGAGGAAAACTTTTAATTAATTAATAATGGGATCCTTTTGGCTGATAGTGAAACTAAATATCTGATGTCTGATTTAATTTTCGTAAGAAAAAATGAAGGTCTTACCTTTCAAATAACTTCAAACTGTTTCTTTGTTTGACTGAAGTACGTTTAACAACTTTAAAACCAGATTCTATAAGATATGATGTATAGAAAGTATAAGAGGAAACCGTTTAAATAAACTCGTGTATAAATAAAAGGGATTTTCGCATCATGCCGAATTTTTCAAAAACTGATGGACCGATAAATTGAAATGAAGATAGGATACAGTCCCGCAAACTCGACTCCCGATATCTTGACATTTCTCATAACGCGACAACTTTTTAAGGTACCTCTATGCCAAACACAGCATATATTACACACCGTACATATAATTATTATTCATGCCTATATCTTTCCTGTTCTATTCAAAGATTCGAATGTCCTTTTTCTGCAATTTTTGAAGTTTTCGTGCCATTAATTCTTGGAACTGTCTAACAAATTTCAAGATATGATGTAATGCTTTTAACGCTATTTGCTTCTTTCAAGGATACGAAGAAAGTCAGACAGCAACGGGCCGCTGGTTCACATTCCTTTCTACTGTAGCGAAACGTTAGGAGACTGTCTGAAGTTTTATACCTGCATCTTATTGCAAACTAAACTCAAACAGTTCATTGCGGGTATCGTTCCTCAGTTCACATCTTGGCGTATAAGTGATAACATATTTTAGGGAATTTTGCCTATTCTGTGAAGTGAAAAATGTCTAACGTGACAACCAGTAAAAATCAAACAACATGCATTAAAGAGATTCTACAAAGGAGAAAGTCTAAACAAAATTACTATGGATTTAGGTATTGGACGGACTGTTTTGATAGGATGGGAAAAGAAGAGATACGAAATCAAGTCTTGGTGTGTGAAAAAAACATGTACATATAATTTAAAGGGAAGAAAAAGTACGAAAGGTAGTGGCAAATACGAAAATGTGAGCAGGGCGCTTTATTTGGGTTATAGCCGAAAACATCGCGGACGAAAACGACGCGAAGAAACGTGGCGGAAAATGCATTTACAGGTTTTAGGACCGGAAAAACGCATGTGTGCGATGTTATCGTCATGCGATGATTTGTAGGCACTTTATTTTTTCCCTCGATATTTTCGACGACGATGCTTTTAAACTGCGAAGTTTTTGAACCACTTTATTTTCAACGACGATATTTGTACCACAGTATTTTATAAACTGCGAATTTTTCTCTTTCCTTTCTTTTCTTCCACGATGTTTTGTACCACGAAGTTTTCGCCTTGCATTATTTTCTCCACAACATTTCTCTCTGCGGTGTTTTTGCCGCGATGTTTTCGGCAGACACATTTTTTGGGTTCAGGCAGACCAATGGGAACGGGGAACACCCATTTGAGGACCGATTTTAAAAGACAAAGCCCTAAACTTATGTGATAACTTTCAAGAAGGAGAGCCTGGATTTACTGCTTGTGCTGGCTGGCTCGACAGATGGAAAAGCGATACTGCATCAGACAGTTAAAGGTTTGTGGGCAAAAGCTATCTACTGACTTGGAAAATGCTGTAATATTCAAGGATAATTTCCACAAACTAATTGAAAAGGAGGGTATAACTGGAGATCAAATTTGTAATTGTTATTAGACCAATCTAAATTTGCGAAAGCTATCTTCGAAAAGGAAGGGAAGAAAAGACGGCACCTGGCTACAAATAATTTTATAACCATGATTAAGAGTAAAGTTACTTGTGCGGGAATGTACAAAATCTACATTTTTGCATCAGTCTAATGTGGAGTATGGTGATCTTATTCTGTCGCAGTGGTGCCTGTCGGGAGGAACACCACTGAACAAAGTTAACAATTTGCCTCAAAACTAACAATCCTACTTTGATATTGTGTTGTGATTTTTAACCTAAAACAACAACGCATGAATCTTGACGCTCGTGAACTTACGATAAATCATATACTTCAAAATATGTAACTTAAACATAACAAAAAAACACCATAATCAATATTAAATTTTAAGAAAAACTATTAAGGTTTATTTTTCCAATAGATCAAAATATGTCAATATCAATTATATAATAAAAACATTTCACCCTGGGGTGTGAAAATTAACCTGATAAAATTATAACTTTAACAGAGAACATTAATATTTGTTTTTAACAATTCAATAATTTCAAAATAAACATCTTCCAATTATTGTAACTACTAATTAAATAGAAGCATAACTATTTCATTTAAGTAAAATTTATAAAATTCATAACCAAATATTTCTTTAAGCAATTACAGATATTTCTTCACCTTATTATTGCACAGTGAATAAAAGAATACTACTATTCAGAACAAATCTTTAAAATTTATATCTTATTATTGCACACTGAATAAAGACTTCTAACATTCAGATTCAATTAACTGAGTTACAACAAAACCACATTTTATTAAAGTTAAGATTATTAAAACTGGAGCAATTCTATTTCAGTTTACAATTTACTTAAACCTCAGCAAGGGCAGAACGCTCATAAAATAAAACTAAAAATTTAAATTTCTCAACATCTCACAATCCTTAAAATACAAACATTTTAAAATTAAACCTCAATTACATTTTTTAAATAAGTGAAAACTTCTATTGCTATTTTTTGTAGTAAATTATAAAATGGTAATTTTCAGAAACCTATTTTTTCTTAGTTATGAACTAATCAAGTAAGATGAATCAATAAAGACTTATCTGAGAAATTTGCGGTCATCCAATCGCTTTGTCGAAAGGAAATGATGAAGCCGTCGGTTAACTGGAACGTCAAGATGTTGGAAAGAAATACTTTAGAGACACGTTGATGTCACAGGAACGACTACACCCATTTTTTATGTTGGGAAAAGGTTGAATTTTCAGCACAAGGAAGACTCGAATATCCGGCTAAGTCGTCAACAGTGAACCGCAACTGGACTCCAAGGAAATCACTGGGGCGATATTCATGATGGCAATTATTGACAAGTTGAGTAGAGTTCCATCAGGACTTCCTTCAGAAAGGGTATGAAATGGCAAAAGCAAACAAGCAGCGGTCTCCTACAGACAGGTTCCGAGTGACCGAATTAAATATGCAAGAAACCTTCCTTGGTTTCATAATTTTGAACGCTAAGAGGATGGGTCGTCTGGGCCCTTAGAAGCTTGTAAATTATAGTGGATTTCATAATGCAGGTGGCTACCTCTGAGGAGGCAACGAATAATTTACGAAAAATGGAGCCATAAGCCCCTCTTCAATGCGATGAACTTATCCTTAGAACTGCATGGTGAAAACGTTGCCCAAAAAGCTCACAAGAAGTGCGCTGCAAAGAGCACAAAGGAGAGGCCAAAAGAGAGGACTGGCAACAACTGCAACGCCTTTTTGTTAAGAAGGAATCCCATAAAACGCCAAAAGCCACTAAGACGGTGAAACATCTAGTTCGTCAAACCCCCGCCATACATCCCTGTAAAATTTTCCTTTTTTCGAATCGTTGAACTAAACACACATTTAAACCTCGCCAAACTATCACCAAAATTTGGGACAGGTGCAAGAACTAGCTGGCAAACCTAAAGGTCACCCCTCCGGAAATCCCTTAAAAGTGTAGGCAAGTGTGTTAGAATTCTGCTAAAAGCTGCGTTTTTTCCATTTCCCCCCCTCATTCTCGTCAAAATGAAAAATGGAAAATTCAGTAATTAATTTACTGTATTTTAAAATCTGTTAAGGCTAGATTCTTGAAAGTGATCTTAAATTAAATAGCCAATTTTACCGCATCGAGTGGTATAAATTAAGAATGGATAAACTTAAGTTTTGTAATATAAAATCAAAATTATTACGTAGAAAAGCACCTGATTCCGTAGTATGTTTCAGCGCGTTTACGAGTAAAGAGTGGAAAGTACATACCAATCTTAACTATCAAAAAACCCCAATTAAAATTAAGCAAATAAATTTAGAATACTAATAAAGTTAATTTTTAATAAGTCATAACTTAAATAATTAAGTGAATTTGCTACACAACAATCTCTCACAGCCAGACAGGTAGCGCAACTTAACGGCATACTCGACAGAAGAAAGTTGAGAAGTCCTTCTTGCAACTGATCCATTTCCTTCAACAAGGCAGTTTTAAACTCAGGAATGGCTCTCGAAGAGGGATGGCGAGAACACTTTGACCTCTCCAAAGCGTTTCAAAGATGTTCTATGAGGTTCAAGACAAGAGATCTGGCCGGCCAATTCAAGCGACGAGTACCGGCACTTTCCAGGTAACTGTGGACTAGGTGACTCCTGAATGAAAGTTATCGTAATAGGGATCATTAATAGGGATCTAGGACAAACTGTGCCAGTGAAAATTCACCAATAGGTTTTCATATCTCCTCACTATGCCTCGGAGCAGTCAAGGTGCCTTTGCCAAGTACATGCAAGGTTATACTGCAGTCCAACCTGCCCAAACCATCACACCGCCAGCACCGTAATGTTCGTTTTATCTGATGAGGAAGCAATGCTATCGTGTTCCAGGCTCTCTACAGATATAGGTAACTCTAGAGTCAATGTCCAGGCCCCAATATCGACACATCTGTAGAAACCGTACCGGTTTTTCTAAGTCTGCATACGACGCGTATTATCTGCATCATCCTAAATGCGCTCTCTTGTGTGGTCCAGTGAGCAGGAAGCAAGCAGCGGGCCTTATGGCATACAGCCCTATCTCATAAAGCCTTCGGACAACTGTAGACAGTGAAACGATTATTTCAGTGGCAGCATACAGATCACGTGAGAGCTATGAAAATGTAGCAGTCCAGTGCGCCGAGCTGAAAGTGTTAAATAATGATCCTCATTCGTCGTTTTGGGTCACGATCGATCTCGTCCAGGTCTTTTCGATTTGGATCTACTGTCTTAAAACTTGCACCTAAAACTTGGATCTACTGTCCTAAAACTAAACAGAATGCATAAAGTGCGTAAGTACCATAATCAATGAAATGTATTCCCGTATGTAAATACACTCACGTTTGGGAAAATTGCAACAGCATGAAGGACTTACGCGAGTGAGCTGAAATTTTCAGGAAATGCAAAGTAGCGCATGATATGCAAATGATTAGAATTGCAAATCCGTAGCGCATGCGTATGCTGAGCAGCGCCCTCTGAACGGCTGATGGATCCGAATAAATAGACGGCTGTAGCGAGGCGTGTATGGTTATCGGTGGTTATCTGCTAGTGGTAAACGTTAACTCAATCTGTACTTATGCCTCGTCGACGAAAGAGAGCGAGATTTGAACAACTTACAGAGTTTGAACGAGGGAGAATCATCGGCCTTCGTGAAGCTGGATTGTCGTATCGTGCAGTAGCCTCTCGTGTGCAGCGTAACAGCAGCACAGTGATGCGCGTTTGGAAGCAGTGGACGGACGAGTGTCGGACAACTCGGAAATCCGGGAGTGGACCCCGAAATGTGACGTCAGCTCGCGATGATAGACACCTGGTCCGCATGGCGCGGACGGACCGTACAGCTTCCTCTAGACAATTGGCAGCACTGTGGTCAATAGCTACAGGTGTTTCATTGTGTGCTTCATCAATTCGTAGACGTCTGCTGCAGTGTGGACTGCGCGCACGGACTCCTTTATACAGGATCCCCCTAACGCACGACCATCGCCGCCTGCGGCTACAATGGGCCAATCAGCATAGAGACTGGCGTGCTGATTGGCAGCATGTCGTGTTTTCTGACGAATCCCGCTTTAATTTGTGGTACCATGATGGCCGCATTCGTGTCAGACGCTATGCCGGTGAACGCCACCTTCCGGAGTGCATTATCGAACGCCACAGTGGACGAACACCCGGAGTTATGGTCTGGGGCGCCATAGCATATCATAGACGATCTCAATTGCTACGAATTGTGGGCAATCTGAACAGCAACCGGTATATCCGTGAAGTTCTACAGCCCGAAGCTGTTCCCTTCCTTCAAAGCTTGCCAGGCGCTGTATTTCAACAGGACAATGCCCGCCCTCATACTGCTCGGATTGTTAAATCCTTCTTTGCAGCGCAGCGGGTACAGCTTCTTCCTTGGCCTGCGTGTTCCCCGGATATGTCGCCAATTGAACATGTGTGGGATGTCATTGGTCGGCGTCTTGCTCGTGATCCTCGTCCTGTTGCGTCTGCAGACGAACTTTGGGTACGCGTACAAACGATATGGAATGCTCTTCCTCAGTCAGACATTCAAACTTTGTTTGACTCCATGCCACGTCGTGTAGCAGCACTTATTGCGGCGCGTGGTGGCCACACAAAATACTGATTCTGATCTCTTGTTCTTGTTTGTTTGCTTTGAACATTTAATCATTTATTTGTACCACTACCACTCAACTGTGTATTAAATTGCATTCAATTATGACGATTCCTTCTTGGTGTTGCAATTTTCACAAACGTGAGTGTATGTCAGTAGTCCTAATGTTAGCATCTACGTTCAAATGTCAATTACGTAATGTATGTAAATGTCATGTATATAAAATCATGTAAGTATAATATAATGCCATGCAGGTATATAACGCCACGTATGTCATGTATTTAATGCCATGTAATGTAAGATATAATAAGTCACTCGTCACGTCAACAGCGCATGTTATACCACCAAGCAATGTAGTTATGGCCTATGTATGCATATGTAAATGGCAATATTTAAGTTAAGGAAAAGAGATTTGTAATGACAATGTGGGACGCTCACTGTAATGTACAATGTGCGTGTATATAGCGATTAAGTAAAACATGAAGTGTGAAAATGTGTGCACATGTGTGCAAATGTGCCTAAATGTAAATAGCTTAGTCAGCAATGACTAAGCACTTCTATGTATTAAACTCAGCAAAGTGCATGTTAATCAGAAACACTGACAGTAAAGTATAACGAGAGAAAATTGTGTGTAACGCATTATGAGTGCAAACTCTCAAAGTGATGAATAACGTGCGAAACTGTACGCAGTGCATAATGCGCGTAATGTGTGAAAAATTCCGTTTATAATCCAAATGCTATACCAGCATACAATCCTGTAAAGCGTGAAACAGAAAGCATTCATATACTACATGTATTGTACATTGTGCACGTAAAGTCGTACATGTAATGTCAACAGTTCATAATTGCCCCAATGAAGATATGTACTGAAAGGTATAAAACACCAGTACAAATGAATGTAATGCAAAGCACGAAATTGTTCCAATGAAATTATGCAATGCAATGTATGTAAAGTTAGGATGTCTTTTAAATGCTCTGTCTTTGTATCTAATTCATGTATATTTGGTATAATGTCTACAGATTTATGTGTGACGTCTCTTATTCGATTTATGTATTTGAGTTATGTATAATTACTACATTCATGTATACGTATGTGCCAAATGCTTGTGCAACGTATAATCTGCATAATGCTTAATATAATCTAATTCAGGTATAATGTCTTCTATCTGATTCAGGTACCTGACCTATGAATAATTATCATACTAATGCATACGAATATGCCTAATGGTTATGTCATGTATAATTTGTATAGTGTCTACTATTATTCGATCTATGAATAATGTCTACCATCTGATTCAAGTATTTGATTTATGTTCAATCATTCTATCCATGTATACGCATACGTCCAAAGTTTATGCCACGTATAATCTGCATAAGGTTTAATATTATCTGACTTATGCATGACGCCCCTTATCTGATTTATCTATCTGATTTATGTATCTGATTTACGAATATTTATTATATCTATGCATACGTAAATGTCAAATGTTTATGCCATTTATAATTAGCACAATGCCTAATATAATCCGACTTACGTACAATGTCTTTTCTTGCTTTATGTATCTGATTTACGTATCTGTTATTATTAATTCCGTGTATACGTAATGTTTATGCCACTATTATGTTCATGTCACATGCAGTAGAAACGAAGCCCTTGTATGGCCATGTATTTGTCTGATTTATGTTCAAATAAATACTGGAGCCTGGGAGGCAGGATGTCTGTACACCAGGAGGGATGTCTTTCCCCTGTTGGTCGGCACAACTGCAAGTGAGGTGAATGGGGCGCTTGGTTTCGGCGCTGGGCGCGGGGGCCTCGGGCGGCCCCAGGGGGTGTTTCTCTAGATAGTTGCGAGTCCTGGACAACACCCGAGTAGTCTTTTGCAAAGTCGAGCGGGTGTCCAGGGCTTGCAGTCACCTGTCACCACCTCTCCTAAAACTGTTTCCACAAAGTGTACATCACACTTGGCATGACAGTTAGCTCTGCAGTCACTTCCGCTTGTGATTGGGGCTGCTTCCAATTTTCCGACAATACTTCATCTGATTCCTTCGTCCATACTTTGTGGTTACCTATTTTACCTGATACCTTGTAGAATTTTCTTAGCTCTTGTAAGAAACATGCGAATGCTGTAAAGATCTACGAGCATAGAAATCGCCGAAAATCCCTCGTGCTCTTATATTCCCTTCACAATCAGACACGCACCATGTACCCTTACGTATTCGATTCTAGGTCTTTGCATTATTTTTCGGCGGCATAATTAGTACCTTTGGTGTAACACATTTCGTAAAAATAGACATACAAATTCTCTTAATTTTGTGCCCGAGTGTATATGACAATAACATAGCGCTTTGTAAGAAAGTCAAGTAGAGAACTAAACTTTTACGGGTGTATATATGTACACATTCGTGTGACTGTGAGTATGTTTCGATCTACTTTAATTTCATCATCGGACAAATACTCTACTGTCGCTCATAGAAGCTTAAATCGCACATTCATGAGTGGCGAATACCATGTTATCTATCTCTGTATTACATCATTCGTACTGTACTATTAGCAATATGAATAAAACCTTGTCGCGCAAACATACTGTTTAAATGTATTGTAAGAGGAGTTTTTGGTAGAACAGGAAAGATTATTTAAAGGTATCTACATATTATCAGTTATCAGAAACATGTTCTATCACACATTAGCATTTGAAAGTGAATGAAATTATACGTTGTATATCTTTTTTTAAAATTTATTATAATAATACATTATAAATCATGGAAACAATGGTATATGCTTCAGAGAATTCTTAACCGCGAGAGCGCACTCTTCACAAAAACATAATACAGAAATTTCTCCCTTAGGTGAATTTTTTCGGCCTTCTCAGTAGCTGCTTTCAAGATCATGTACGTGTCATTCACAGCGCTTTCTGAAATGTTTCCCTTATTTTTTTCTCAGAAACCGTATAGCTGAGCTTCCCAGGTTCGTGGCACGCGCTCGCCGTGTCATTTTATTGTGAAGGAGATCAGGCAGTTGCAAAAATGTGTCGCTATTTGAGTTATGACAATGAAACGAAAAGATTGCAGAACGAACATTAAATATGAAGTGTCAGCTGATAAAGATTATATTAATTTTAGAAGACGAAAAATAGTTGATGAAGGACAGTTTAGTAATCACCAACCGAATTCTGAAGAGGGGTGAGACTCAAGTGAGGCATCTAGTAATGAATCAATTATTTTGAGTCCACGAATTGCTATCGGAGTGAAATAAAATGACAAAATGCAATAAAAAAGAAACAAGAATAATTGTGAGAACTCTTGCTCACAATATTGTGAAAAAATTGCTCGGAAACGTTGGTAAATCCAAATTTTGTCCTCCCTTATGAATTCTTGGAAATTGCTTATGGATGAAATGATAGTAAAACTTTCAGTAGATTGGTCGAGCACTTTTATCGAATCTATTGCGACATATTTTAGAGACAGAGAGTTGCTCGAGCCACAAATATTACAGAAATCAGTGCATTTATCTGTCTTCTTTAGTCCAGAACGCTCCACGAGCTTCTCACGTAAATGTTCGCTACTTGCGGGCGGTTGACGGAAAAAGGTTCGAAATTTATCACTGAAAAATGTCTTATAAAAGTTTTTTACTTCTAATGAGATATTTGAGGTTTTATGTCATAAGAGATAGTCGTTCTAGAAGGGAAATGAAGAATGCTCCGATAAGAAATGTATTTGAAAAGTTCGTTGAAAATTGCAAAAAGATTTACAGTTTTGGCGAATATATCACAATCGACGAAAAATTAGAACACTTTAGAAGAGGATGCTCCTTACTTCAATACATTCTAAGTAAACCTGCAAAATATGGAATTAAAGTTTTTGCTCTAGTTGATGCAAGGAGTTTTTACATTTCAAATCTTTCAGATTTATGCAAGACACACAGGCCGTATAGCACAGAAGACGGTCTCGATAAAGTTGTCCTATTCTGAACTCACGGCGCAATCTTACCGTTAACAACTGGTATACCAGTTATACCTTGACAAAGAATCTACTTTAAGAGGAAATTACACTCTTGGGAACTATCAGGAAAAATAAAAAGAATTGCCAAAAGAATTTATTTGTGACAGAGAAAAAGAAGCATATTCATCCTTATTTGGATTTAAAAAAAATGACATATGTTTCCCCTACACACGAAAAAAACGTAAATATGTTATTCTGTTCTCCACTTTGCATAATGACAGCGCCATCGATTTTTCGACTGCAGAAGCGAAAAAAACGAGAAATTATAAAATTTTACTGTTTAACAAAGAGTGCTGTAGATGCAATAAATGAAATTCCAGCCACTTATGCTACTGCTAGAATTAGCAACAGATGGCCAATGACAAATTTTTCAGTATGTTGAACACAGCAGCTATAAATGCTAGAATATTATTGTTATCTGCGAAAACGCTAGCAATGCAATATAGTAAAACGAAGTTTATTTATGAAAGAATTTCCCTTAGAACGTTTGAAGGATCAGATTCAAGAAAGAAGTTCGCAGCAAAAGAATTGAGTAAAAAATTAAACTGCAGGTAAATAGAAGACTGTGAAAGACAACCAATAAAAAATAAAAATGATCCAAAGAAAGGTGCCATATATGTCCCAGTATAAAGTACCAAAAATTACAAATTTGCTGCGCTAAGTAGGAGGAAAATGTTTTCCCCGAAAATAGACGACTACTTGCAAAAACATTTGAAATGCAATTTTATTTTGAACGCATTTCTGTAATAATTTAATATTGCATAAATTAGTACTATATTTCATTTGCGCTCAAACAAAACCAGTTTGATTTTTGCTGTTAATGGGAAATAATTTTAATTTTAAAATCAATTTAAAATACAATTTTGTTAGACTTCCTTAACTTAAAAGTACTTTTTACATTTTATATCCTTTTTTTTATTACTGAAATGTTTTGCTTCGTTTACAGAAGTTGTTTTCTTTTTGTTTTGTTGAGAAACAACGTTTTGGGGCCTACAGAGTCTGACGCGTGTCTTCGCGGGTTAATAAATGTATATTTACAAATTCGCATGAACTTAATGCATTCAAATTTGTGTCTAGCGAAAATTATACATCCTATGAAGTTAGAACTTCATTCGATACACTGTGCGGTGCATTGTAGGCTTTTGTCCTTCGGTATCCATTGTAAAATTTTAGATGCTTCTCTTTCCTAGTGTGAACAAAAATTTCTCCTTGGAATTATTTTCATTTACATTTCCTTGATTTTTTAAAACTATTATTTTGATGAGATACACCATAGACAATGAATCCTTTATGCAAAAAGATGTCAGTTTTGCGGCATTTTACGCTTGAAACAGATCTTTAAGTACCATGGTTATAAGTTTTGCCGAATTTTTACTATATAGTTTCAATAGAGGGTATTCTGTCACGTACAGAGGAAGGTTCACTGTTATATCAGAATTTGTGTTTCATAAGAGATAAAGTGCAAACGTGCGCTATGTGTATTATAAAACGCAAATTCTTATATGAAATTTATGTATAACACATAAGTCGCAAAAGTGAAACTGAAACAAAATAATTTGGCATACCGCTTTGTTAATAAGCACACGTATCAGAGAATATGATATTCCTGCTCAAATCCACTGCCGAAGAACCGTTTTGAATGCCTCTAGTATTGGGGGTCGATATTTCTATTATAGAAGCGAGGTAACAAGGATTTGCATTTAATTTAATCATAGTACAGCCCTGAATGCAGTGTTAACGTAATGATATTACGCAAGTTCATTGAGACGAATTTGAAGACGTAGAATAGACAAGGAACAAAGACGTTACTCAAAGGCACGCTATAGATAATGTGCAAAGCATGTCTTCAGTATGAATGTCCTTGTATATTGCTTCATAAATCCCTTTATATACTTATACACACAAATTCTGAAAACGTGCAAGTGAAGATATTTTCCTGCAATTTATAAAGCGGCCGAAATGTTCTTAGCTTACTAATATGTAATTTTGGAAATATAAATGATAAGATAGGGTTAATACAAGTAATTCATCAGCATTCGGAAACACACTGGTTTTAAAAACATTGCGTATAAACTAATTACTGATGCACGAAAAGAAACTAAAATAAAGTAGGCTTTCCTTACCTACTCCGTATGTTCGTTTCGTACATTACATTCACCCGGGGTGCATCTAAGCGGTAATCTACTTGGACTGATATTTCTTGTAGCATTGCCCGAATGTCCCCAGATCTAACGCTATGCAAAAACTTCATTTCAGATTACACTAAGGCAGGCTTTTGTACAGAAATCCATTGCCAACAACAGTGATATATGGAATTTATCTCTGGTACTGTGACGACCAGACAACCACTGAAATTAAATCTTAGAAACATTATGAATGTAAGGGTGTTATACTTAGATCTGTATCCATCAATACATATAGAGAACAGCTGCAGTGTGAAAGCACGCTACGAGCTGTGCACTACCAGTATGTGCAATATTTTAAGAAATACTGGCTTTTAAAATCTGATGAGTCATTTCTAGAAGCAATGTATTATGATGAAAAGGAATTCCATTTCATATTCCATTGCAAATATTTGTTTAGCTCACATCTTAAGTTAAAATATACTCAGAGTCTCAATAATAATTTTAGATAATATACGTTCCACATTTTAACTGTTAAAATTTCTTCTTGAATTATTTCTATTTGCAATTTCTTTGATTTTTTAAAACTATTATTTTGATGAGGTATGCCATAGATAATGCATCCTGTATGTGAAAAGATGTAAATTTGTCAGCATTTTAAGCTTGGAACAGACCTTTAGGAAACGATGGTTAGAGGTTTTGCAGAATTTTTATTATATAGTTTCAATGGAGGGTATTCTGTCATGTACAAAGGAGGGTTCACTGTCATACCAGAGTTTGTGTTTTACAACACATAAAGTGCAAAAGTGCACTGCATGTATTATAAAACGCACATTCTTATATGAAATTTATGTATAATACATAAGTTGCAAAAATGCAATAGAAACAAAATAATCTGGCATGCCGCTTTATTAATATGTACACTGATTGTCATCTTTGTCAATATGTACACTGATATGTCAAATAAAGGTTATTTTTTATTATTATTTTAGAGCATATTTTATTTACATGACAACAAGTAACACATACTGCACATAAAATGATGCGATATTAATTATTTCTTGTAATTTTCCTGGCGGAAATGTTAGGTTTTGAGAGAAATAATTATGATAATTTTACAAGAATAACAGAGTATTATAAATACATGTGTATTTAGTTAATATAGAGCAAAATTTATAGTCCCAATGGAACAAGCTGTGTATAGAAATTAACTACTTTTCAGATTTGGTCATCAAGAGAACCTGCAGCGGAGATTTTAGATCTAAAAACGTACAATTGCACGTATTTACCGATGCCAATTTAGAAACATATAGAGCAGTAGCGTACCTTAGAACTCAATTAATTACAGGCTGGAATGCAAGTTTCAGTTTAATTAGGTCACGGTTAGCGCCAATTTAAATGAAATACACTGCCACGAGTTGAACTTCTGGGAGCATGAATAGGGGCAAGATTAAAGAATTATATTGTCCGTATTTCCATTTCTTAAACCTAGGGATATATTTCTTTGGTTTGATTTGCAAATAGGCTTGTACTGGATCAGAGGCTGTATCCGAGACAGGAAAAAATTCGTCTCCAACCAGTTTGGTGAAATCCACCAAAGGTCGGTCTTAATAAAATTAGAATTTATGTCCGGGGAATGAATCTTCAGCCTATAAAATTACGCGTTGGTGTAAAGCAAATTATTACTGGATCAAATAAGAAGTAGACCTAGCTGGCTTCAGAAATCTAAAAATCCCAAACTGGGAATATCAAGCATTAAACGTCGGAAACTGTGCAAATTGAAAATGAAAGGCCAGTTAAATAGTAAATAGGTGTCAAGCCAAGTTAAAGCAGAACGCGAAACGCTGTTGAACTTTAATAATTATAGCAGTCTACACAAGGTTATTCGAGTAACAGCATAGATAAAGTGGTTTGTTCCTAATATCAAATGATATCCTGAAAAGATAAAAGGATTCATGATAGAACAATAACTGGCCGAAATATTCTGAGTTAAATACTTTCAAGAACCCGAGCTCCAAAAGATATTAATACAATTATCTCAAAAAAAAGCGGTAACTAATTCTTCTTGATTGATCGATATCGGCCTTGACCCGACCAGTGGATGAAAACAGACTTAAGCGTTTAGGAGGACAGCTTCAGAATGCATGTTTAACTGCTATCAGAACCACCCCTTCTTGGAAAGTATCGGTATTGTTAATTATTCGAGAACATCAAAATGTGTTGCATACTGAAGTTTACGCCCCACTCGTACCAATTAGAGATCATTATTGAATAATAAGGGGTCACCAAAGCGTTAAAAGTTTTTTGAACAATTGTTATGAATGCAAAAAATTTAGCATATGTCAAGGAACTCAAATAACAGCTCCGCTGCCTTTTGATAGAATTAAAAACGCAAGTACGTTTGTTATTACGAGAGTGGACTTTTGTAACGTCTTCAGCTATTTCCTGACCACCACCTGGAAAGTTCTCAAAAAAGAATATTTCCTAACGATCAATTAGCAATTCTCGAGAAAACTGAAAACGACCTGCAATCACGTACCGTTCTCAAGTCTTTGCTACTGTAGAGATCTCGAGAACAACTCAACGCTCGCAAATTTTAAAGAATTTGAATTCTTGAAATTATCGCAATGGAGCTCTTTTAGGCTAGTGGTAAAGAATTCGACTCGTAGTAAACAGACCCAGGTTCAGGTCTTCAGCTATTTTCTGACGTCCACCTCGGGCGTTCTCGGAAAATTCCGAGAAGTATATTTCCTAACAACCACTTTGAAACTCTCGAGAAAAATGAAAATGACCTACACTCACATACTAACTCACATACTCTCAAGTCTCTTTCCTTCACAGTTGTTCGAAGTACAAACATTGCTTCGTTGCCTTAATCCGCGTATAGGTGTTTTGTTCTAAATTGTCTCAGATCACGCGATTTGTAGTCCAAGTCGGAACCGGAAAATTTTCACGGAGATTTCCAAGGCCTGTCATTATTCTGTCTAGCTTTTAATCAAGGTGCTGTTGCAAATTGAGAGACGCTCTGAAACACCTTCGCACAAATAAGGATTCAGGAAATCATCCCGACAGGGGCAGGGCAACTTCAACAAAAACAGGGAACGTAGCTGCAATTAGCTAGTAAGAAGTAGTTAATGAGTTAGTTGCAATGTAGAGAAAGAAATCTTCTCTCGTGTTCTTCAGCTCTGTCAAGAGCAAATTTGTTTCGCTCTGCGAAGAGCATTCACATTTCTCTTCGAAGAGACACAGTGGTTGGTAGCCGGATTTGCAGCTATCTAACTTGACAGCAACCTGCTCGAAACGGCCACTACCCACCAGGAGAAGTAGCAACAATGCTTTTTGCCTAACATAAGAAATTTCGCCCTGCATCGTAACAGCAAACCCCATGAGTACTTAATTGAAAAATAAACTCTAAATATAACTTTAATCTATTTAGTGCATCATCGAATTTTCGTGTTTTCAGATGAGAACATTATTTTATAAATTAATTGCATATATCCTGGAACAGGATCTTAAATATATTATTTACGCTACCTTCTGACTTGTCTGTTTTGAAGGGCTACTTTATGTGAAATGGTTACTTTATGGACTACTTTAAATGAAAAATCATACAATGCCTTTTTCTCATGTGCAGTAACTCGCGGGATTCATTTAGGATTCACTCCTAGCATAACATGATAAAAATATTTTCGTGCCTTTCGACGTTTCACAGCAAGACGCGGATTATGTAAATCTGTATATAGTTACAATGAAAAGACTTCAAAAAGAGCAGATTACGACTTCCGAAGATTATGGAATTCAATTACAACTGATTTAGGTCATGGATTATTAGTGTAAAAAAGTATTACTCTTAAATATATAGTAGAAGGCTGCTTGGTGAGAAGGATTTTGAGAGAGAAGGGTAAAAAAAATTAAAATTTGTGTCAGGAAAATTTTAGGAAAGGCCTTATTAATCGTACAACAAATTGCAAACTATAGTAACAGAAATTGCAGCTGTCGTTAATTCTTGACAATTTAATTATGTGAATAATTAACCTTTTGAAACTCTAACTTCTGATTTTTTTAAGTAAAATACTGACATCTCTGTTTGAGCTATCTAGATCTACTGAGGAAGTTAGCTGCAGAAGCGAGGCCATCCTGCAAAGTTATGTGTATTCCTAGGGTCTGCTCAATAACTTTTGGCGCAGGTGGCCCAAGGAATATTTACAACTAAAGGATTTCGTCGCAATATCAAGACGGGAGATGTCACCTTAACTGAAGGAGATAAGTAATTTCGCTATATGTGAAGACTTAAGAAGGTTTTAGAACTTCATATACACTGGTGTGCAAAAATTAAGGACGAGACGGTTTTTTCAATATAACTTTGTACAAAAGCTTTCCAAATCAACACATTTAATACCGTAAGATACCCAATACGTAAGGACATGAATAATGTAAGCAACACTTACTAAAAGAGAAATCAGAGGGATAAAAAGAAGCTTTATTGAAACAGTAGCATGGAGCGCAATGCGACTGAAGGCCGAAACATCCCTGTGATGGGTGTCCAGCAAGAAACATCCGGTCTTTAATAGGGGATATGATCTCCCTTGACCGCTAGGCAGGTTTCACATCATTTGTGCATGCTGGATGTGTGGTTGTTAATGAGCTGTTGAGACACTGCTGCTCGTTCCTCTTGTAGCACCAATCGCAGTTTTGGAATCGTTACTGGCGATAAGTTACGTGCTGCCACGGGTCTCCCTAGTAAGTTCCGTACATGCTTGACGGGATTTAGATCCAGAGACCTTGCCGACCAATCCATGTGTTCAATATCTTCACTCTCCAACAGCTCTTCGACAGTAACTGTGCGATGAGGTGGAGCATTGTCGTCCATGAAGAGGAACTGAGGACCCATAGCCCTTGTGAAAAGACGCATGTAAGGAAGAGGAACCTCGTTACAATAGCAGTCCCAGGTGACGAACTTCTTGGGAGATACGAAGGTCGGTCTTGCTACCAAGCATTATGTCTGCTCGAACGAGAACACCGCGACTTCCAAAACAGTCCCTTTTGATGATGTTGAAGGGGTTATTGCGTGTTCCCCGCTCTGTCCAAATGTGTATGTGTCTAGAATCACAACTCAGACTAAATCTGCTCTCATCTGTAAAGAGTACTCGTCCCCATTCCTTGTCTCTCCAATTCCGGTGTTCCCGGTACCACAGATAACGCCTTCTCCGATGGGCAGGCGTTAAAGGTACACACCGTACAGGGCGTCGTGCAAACAGACCACCACCGTGCAGTCTTCTGGCCACGGTAAAACGCGATATCGGTCGTCCAGTCGCCTGTGTCGTGTGTCTAGCATTTCTTCCGCTGTCTGTGCCTGTTCCTTCTGGCCTGTAAGGCAATATACCGGTCATCTGCGGGTGTGGTTCCTCGTAGATGACCACAACTAAACCCCCGGATAAGTTTGAAATTCTCTCCAAAGTCGTGAAACGATGCTGTGAGCAATTCCGAACTCTGCAGCCACACTTGTCACACTGCGGCCTTCCTCCAACTTCCCAACGATTCGACTCGGGTAAAAGCATCCAGATGTCGTCTAACAGATTGATTATTCGCCATTTCTCGCTGAGGCAGCACCTCGGTGTGATTTTAACTTTAACTTCCATACGGCGTACAATCTCTTTGCCAGAAGTACTGATCTTACACCGTCAACATGCTTTATACTACTCAGACACTCCCCCATTACGTCTACCTGCATATCTGCGCATGTGCTACCGTACATCACCTTACTTAATCTCCTGATTGGTCTTTCTGTCCGCTCTGCCTCTTCGTTCAGCTGATATGCTAATTTTTCGACTTCGTCTTTAATTTTTGCACACCAGTGTAGGAATAGACGGAAAGGAACGCATTTGCACTTTGAAGACTTCAACTGGAACGTTGGAGATAGTGCAACTACTTTATTATTTAGAATTTTAGAATTTTACAAACATACCTGGTTTAATTTATTCCTGGAGAACTTCTTTATCCCGGGAATTAGAAGTTTAAAATTAATCTCTATGCATTCAAATCCTTTCTTAAACTATCTGCAGCGCTGTGTAATCACAAGGACTATGAACATTATATAAAAATCATATCACAAGAAATAGGTTTTGAATTCACAGAGTCTAGAGACTTACTTTAAGAACGTTACTAGTTTTAAGATAGAAAGGAGAAATAACGAAATTAAGTTGAAAACTTAACGATCTCAACAAATTAAAGTTAGATTTTTATTTTACATATTATTTCGCTTACGCGGGCCTACGCCTTTACACACGTACCAATATACGTATGTATGCTGTGTCTTCTTAGCTTGGAAATAATCACTCCAGGACTGTAAACGTACAAATTTATTTATCATGCGATGAATACTGTTAGGGTTAAGGATGGATTCGAAGAATTTGTGGATGCATTTACAGGAAGAGGAGAGCCTGCTCGAGCTATTGTATTACAGATTAAATAGAAACAAAACCATTTGCTCGTGGCTCTCAAATCAATGCTTCCTTTAGACATAACCATATGTCCCGGGTGGCGACTGGCTATGCTCTTCACGGATGCGTTTCAGCATTCCAAGGATGCAATGCAGGACCATCCATCTATAGACAAGGAAAAGAAATCTCTCCCACATATATAGTGTAACCTTTATTCCTTAAAATATACTTCTCCCGAGTACCTAAATTACAATATTGTAGAGATTCACTAAATAAAAATCCAATATTGCACACCAGAGTAAAATATTTATTCAGGTGATCGGAGGCATATCAGAGGGAAATAGATTTATGAAAGAATATAAATAACTATCCTGGTTTCCTATTTCTTGTTATACTCTTCTCAGGGTTTGTACTACAAGAATTTCAAATACAGCCTTTTTTCCAGTCATTAAATGAATCATATAAGGTCAAATGTAAACTTAAATGAACTTAATTAATGACATAAGAAACTAAAGAAAATAATACGAAGTTCTTCCTTATTTGACCTAAAATCTACAAGTCACTCAGAGAAGAGATTATCTTAGCAATTGAAAAGTTAAAAAAATCTGTCAAAGACTCAATTAATTAGAAACACGGGATGCCAATTAAAATCTTGCAATAACGCATACTGATTAAACAATTTTAAAAAAGTCCATTAGCCAAGCCTAATGAAAGTTTGCTAGAAAATGGATCGATAATTAATTCGGCTAAAAATTATTATTAACCCAAAGGAATGAGTAAAATGCAAATTTTCGATCGGTGTTATATTTCTAATTAGGAATGCGTAACTATAAAAGTTATGAGTTGCGACACAAATAAAACTATTACTTGGGTGAAATGTGTTTAATCATACATGCCCAACATATATGGGGAAGGATAAAATGAAAAATTCCTTAAAGAGAATTTTAGAAGATCAAAATTGATTCCGAAACCATTTGAAAGAGACATTTAGACCCAAAACCTAACACTATGAGTTACAAATCCATATTGTTGTCTACTTGGTAGTAAAAGATAAAAACTGTACTGAAACTAACTAAATATGAAAACGTAAACTTTCTACAGTTAAAAATTTATTTCATTAATCGTATCAAACCAGGAATATATATATATATAATTTTTAGAAAGTAGTAAAAGAACGTTAGAGACTTATTTCGTCAAGAAACTTGCGCATTGAGCTCCAAAATAAAAATTAAAGATAAGCAAAAGGAGTAAAATTCTAAAAGCAATCGCCTAAAAGTAAATTTGACACCTTAGTTCCAGAGTTAAAAAATTTGAACAAAAACAATTACTAAAAAGGAGAAGCAGTTGTGAAAAACTAAAAACCTAAATGTAGGTACTGAAAAAACTCACTATTTAAAAAAATTAAAACACGTAAAAAATTAAAAACAATTTTAATGAATGGCAGTAAATGACAATTTAGCCTAACTCGGGGTTAATCACCGACTTAGAAAAGCGTGACAAATTCGAGCACAGCTAAACTCCATTACGCGTTTCGTCAAACGATAATAATAGAGACAGAAGCGATATATATATATGTAAGAAAAATAAAGAATATGTCTAAGATTAAATTAACAACGTAAATTTCTCTTCTCAATTCTAAAAATAATAACCTCTCTACGCACTGCGTCATTTCTAGATTGATCCATGCCATATGGCACTTACATAATTCTGATGATGTAAATGGAACTAAAAGTCAAGTAACCAATAATAATTTTACAGAAGTATTAACTATCCAATCAAAATGCATTGTAAACCAAAACTAACTC
>KK113175.1:783531-794063 GCA_000611955.2 Stegodyphus mimosarum
TGAAATGTGTAATATGCATATCCAATGACTGTGCAAATATGTATATGAATACATATATATTGTTTCATAAGAAACTAACGTTAAGTTAAATAAAATTAAGTAATTTTCTTGCGCCATTGTTGCAAGGAATGGAATTTAAATTTAACAAATACAATAACATTGTCTTTTTCATGTAAAACTAATTTAAATTTTAAATTATGAAAATTCAATTGTAAACAAATAAAATAAAAGTTTAATTTATGTTGCGAACTAATTTTCAATATCATTCAAATTCAAATGCATATGTAAACCAAGTACAAGCATCCAAACAAATGAAAAATACATAATAATCCGAAAATTATTCCTAAAAACTTTAAAGAATTTTTAACACTAAATTAATTTGCATAAAGTGAATAATTGTTGAGCAGGCTGAGAAGACAGATCTCCCAAACCCAACACTTCAGTTATCTTAATTCGTGTTTCGTCATCCATACAGGCATGGGTAAAGAATTATACAAAACCAAAAGTGAATTGCTAAAATGAGAAATTTAAATATAAAAGAATTTCAAAAAATTTAGTAAGTAAATCCAATTAGGAAATCAATTATTAACACTTTGATGACCCTTCATTGAGACGACCATAACCACCAAAACGGACCGAGATTGCGATCTCAATTTCTTCCCTCCCCCCCTAAGGTATGCAGTAGCAGGTGCAGTTTCCCCAAATGCAGTGTACCAGTTTACTGCAGACAGCTTATCCTGAGAGGTTTAATTGTGGTATCTTAGCTTTAGGTTGCAAGTGACATTTATTTGTTGATTTTCTGATTTCAGTTTAAGACCTTCAGAATAATTTTATAAAGAATGGGGTCAAAGGCTAATGGAAACTTTGTTAGAGCATAGAAGGGATGTCATTCAAAATTTTCACACCTATTTCTGCGTTAATGGATGGGGAGGGTAGGAAATTGCTGTGAAACTGGAAAGTTAAACTGAAACTTCCGGGCGGTTGCTGTATTTCAAGGATACAAGCTAGCGAAGGGTTTGCATTAAATTAAATTAAAGTTAATTAAAAGCACATTGCTAATGTAATTAAGACTATAAATCCAAAGTAATTTAGAAACCCTAGCCTATACAGGAACTTTCCCGACACGAATTATGTATGAAAACCAAATAAACTTGTAGAGACATTAGGTTATTTCGAAGCAGGAGACATGAAAAATGAGCAATGCTCTCGCCAGGACTCGAACCACGGACCTCTCGAATACTCGTCAAGCGTGCTGACCACTACACTACAAAGACATGCGAAGAAGGCGGGAGAAATACCTTATATACTATCTAAATATTTTTAAAAATAATATGAAATAAATATACATAATCTATAAAAACATTACAAATAAATATATACAATCTATAAAAATAACACAAAAAAGGCAGGTATGTTCAATTTAAATTACCTTCTAACTACATATTTTTGTACGCGGGAAAGTTCTGTAGCAGTTGCTAAACAATGTTAAGTTGAGTAGTTTGTTGCTGCTAACTGTGTAAATAGAGGGAGCTGATACTATGTAAAGTTGAGTAGTATTAAGTTGCTACCTGTGTTATCTATTGTAAAAATATAGCTGTGAATTCAAAAGTAATGTAAAATGTATGTTCTGTGTGTAAAAAAAATACTGCTGCTAATTGCAAGATTGACGTAATGTAAGTAATGAGTGGAAAATGTTAAATGTTTCCAAATTTCGAAATAAAGTAGAAAAGATTAAAAAATTAAAAAACTGAAGAATTGAAAAAAAAATTTGGAAGAAATTTTTTGATTTTTTTTAAAATTTAACTAAATTTATTAATACAGAAGTTAACTATAGTTAAAGTATAATTGTACTAAAACTTTAACTACATACTGGCTAAAAGTAAGGAAAATTAGAAAAAGATAAAATCTTTACTCAATTCGGGCAATAACTGAAACTTTTGGAAAGAGTCATTAATAAACGGAAAGAATCCAGTATTGATTAAGAGAAATATACATATTTACAAGGATTATTTCATTAACTCTTCAAAATCTCCCGTTATCCTCCAGTTAAGGTTTAAGATAATTTTATCACACTAAAGAGTAAAAAAATTAAGTAGAAAAGTTACTGCCTGCCTTTTGAATATAGCAATTAATAAATTGCTTTGGGACTTGGTTATTTACTTGAACGTTAATTAACTTTATTATTTCTTCTTTTAAATCTTAGTACATATATTTTCCATTCTAATGATTTGGCTAAAAATGTGTTATCTATTACTTTTTTAGAAATATTAGAGTTCCAATTATTAATTCGATAGTCTCAAATTCGAAATCCTACCTGTTATCATATAATTTAATTTTGCTGTGTTTAATTATTAGCAAATCAGGGCAATTAATATTATCTTGATTCGCATTAGAACTATTAAGTGTTAAACTAAATAATTTGGGAATGTTACTATGAAAACTCGTAGTAGAGAAGACACCAGCTATTTTTCAGTCATCACCACAGTGGAAATAAAATCAGAAGTTAGTTGAAATACTACTTGCGAAACAGACTGCAATTAGGCTTAAGCACAACTAGCTTGACGATTAATCGCATTTCATCCCTGAACCTAGACAATTTTAGGAAGCACAATTTGTAGACATCGTTTAGCTCCGTATGTGCACTCTGATCACCTACTGAGTACTACTGAGCAGTACACCCCACAATTACAAAACGCAGTTGCAAAACGGATTGAAATTGTAGCATGGTGAACATATGCTAGCTAGGCGATAGCAAAGAAGAAAGTAGCACTTGCTATGCAGCTGAAGATGATAAAGCTCTGACATTCTTTCTTTGAATTCTGAACAAGGATTGGGCAAGAGCTTTCGCAATGCGGAACACTGCAGGGAAAGAATGACGTCAATGCAGAGGCTTGAAGGTGGTTGTATTTAAATTAAAGTGAGGAATTTTAAAAGCTTTTGCCAATTAAGTAAGTAATTTGTTAATAATTTTCCTTCATACTTTTGTATACCAATCTTATATACATATATAATATCTATCTGTCTATCTATCTATCTATCTATATATATATATGCATATATATATACATAAGCACTTTCATATTCCACCCGGGGCAAGCCATAAAGAAACAAATAGTCGTTTGCGTGCACGACAAACATAGTGAAAAAAATAAAATAGCACTTACATCCAATTTGAACAAATGAATAAAATGTGCAAAAAAATAAAATTATAAGAATTTACATCTCTGGCCACATAGTTGCCATAACAATGATGTAACGAAAAAGGTAAATAGATCAGCTTATTTCCCAATTGATAATGGCGGAACTTTATAAATTAAACTCCCGTCGCAAAAGAAAAAAAATTTAAATCTGTTTGTTACATATGAAAATAATTATTAGTCCAAAGGGGCTTTGTCTCTGAGAGACTATTGTTTTCGTTTTGTAATTTTGAGTAGAATCACTCTGAATGTCCGTTTCACTTTTCGCGTTGAAGCCCAACAGTCAATTAAAGATGTCGCTCTTGAATCTGAAACCTTTCAGGTTTTCTTTTTTTTTATTGTTTAAATAGCTTGATCCCGGTTGAATACGAAATTGATTTAAATGTTTTATTTTTATATATCAGTATTACCACCTGTTGCAGTTTTCAATGCATCATTGGATTAGGTTTTGGAACTGTCTTTTTTAAATTGCATTTTTATGTATTATATATACATATTTTTGCTTCCAAACATTAACCACGTAATGCATATTAGCAGTTTTTGAAAGCATATTTGAATCTGAGTTGCTGAAAATTGTTGTGTGTGCAGATGGCAGCTGCAAATATTGTACATTACAGTCGCCATTCAGTTGTTGAAGACATCAACATTCTGTAGGGTTCGAGAAGGTTCATTTAAATTCTGGTACGATGTGTTTATGACTTTCGTAAGATAATTGTTTAGGACATTCGCTATTTTATAATTAAAGAAAGCGAATGACGGATAGTGAATGTTGGCTTGTTGTCGGACGCGTTGAAGCTCAGCAGTCAATTAAAGATGTCGCTCTTTTCTTTAATGTTCACTATTCGGTAATTTCTTGATCGTGAAAACAATTTAGAAAGAGTCAACCGTTGTCCTGTTTCCGGTCGACTAAGGGTTGTCACACCTTTGAAGATTTGAAGATCGGTTTATAGTAGGCAAACAGAATGGGCGCATGACCTCTAGAAGTGTTACATCAATGCCTGCGTCACTTATAAATTAATATCTACCAATACTGTATGCGGAACATATCACGTGAAGGAGCTGTACTCCCAAGTACCAAGGGTTTTCTATTCCAAGAACCACCCAGTGCAAAGGAGCAGGATTAAAGAGGTACACAATTAGACTGTTTGAGATTGGCACAACGTTCCGTTCTCGGCCCTGAAATTTACCTTAAAATTAGATAATAAACGTATAAGAGTCTGGAGGAAACGCGGCGCACGGAATACCATGATGAAGCCCTAGAATCCTTTGTGAACTTGTGTGCCACAGTTGTTGGCCTGATTTTCTTCTTATAGGTAATAATTCCTTTTCCGTTGAGAAAACTTTGTTAACGAGTTCCTGAAGCGTGAGAGCATTTTTCGTATGGTGTGGGCGCTATATTCCACTGCACTAATTTTAAACAAATTAGTAACTATTCTGTTCTTTAATCTAAGAGGATAAAATACTTAGTTTAATATAACAGCATAAATAAGACAATTTAATTTTGAACCCCAATGTGTAATGGTTATTTACCATTTAAACACTGATTTCTGTTACGTTTAAAATTTTCTGAATATTTGTTCTATTTATATCATTACAATGCAAATAGTAATTTAAACATTATTATTATGGGATGGCATCGTCGATAATAATCAGATGACACTGCAAGCTGTGCGAAAGAACTTTTCCCTTTTACTGGAGGGAACGCAGACGATTCCGCCATTAAGACGGTAACACGACTGAAAGACGTTTGAATGTAAAAGACGCTGATCTGTATTCATCTGTAAATAATCACATCTATTTCCTTCTATGAATGTAATCACTTTGTAGTTTGTAGCAAATATTCCATTAAATTTTCGAGTTTTCTATAAATCGGATTAATTATTGAAAACCCCTAGACAACCATCTCTAAAGTATATTTACAGACATCATACTCCTAGATATTAAGTATCGATCCTACATTCCTACATTATTATATGAAAATAAATCGGTAAATAAAAATTAGACCATAAGTTCAAAATAAATGCTAAATGAAATAACAATACCACATCCATTTTCCATGTACTTCCATCTGGTAAGGCTACTAGTGCTATTTTATAAATGAATGTACTGAATGTTTTAGCCATGAATAACTGTTAGCTAGCCAAATATTAAGAAATGTTAATTCATATTGATTGTTTTGAAATCGAGAATTTTATCTCGAATCAGATATGTTCCAAAACATGTCATGGCTTTGAATAAATATGAAAAAAATTCCAATTGAGGCATTTGCTTGATTGATACATATTAATTTAGAAACTATTTCTACCTGTTAATTGTAATGATTATTTTACAAAATAAACATTAAAATATATTTAAATTCAGAAATATTCCTAAATGGGAACATTGACACATAACCTTTTAATATAATGTTTATATTTCTTTTTTTGAAATGTTCTTCTGCTGAATGACAAGAAAAGAACATAAAGCTTTTCGTAAAGGTAAACGAATCTTCATCTCCAAAACTTACCAAGTAAAAATTTTAAATGTCAGAAAACAAATGCTTTTTTAACAAATATAAGGTGTCTGTATTTAACATTTTATCTTTAGATGCTTGTATTTTAGAAATTTAGTTTTATTTCACGCAAATTTATGTTTGCACACTTTAGAGAATAACATTCGCAAGCGCTTTTTTGGAAGGAAATAACGCACCTCAAATATGCAAACTCAAACATTAAATACCAATTCTTAATTTAATACAGCAGTGTAAATTCTATTTATGCCATTTAAATGGAAATTATAATTCAGGGACATGTTTAGCTGCTACTTTTCAAAACAAATAAAATGTTCATTCTTCATCATATGAGCACTGAAACGAATCTTAGTAAATATCAATTACTCTGATGATATGATATTATAGAATTACTCTAACGATATAATATTAAATAAAAGTATAACTGAAGAGGATGAGCGTATGAGCACTGAAACGAATCTTACTAAATATCAACTACTCTAATGATATTATATTATAGAATTACTCTAATGATATTATATTACAGAATTACTCAAATGATATATTATAGAATAACTCTAATGATATATTATAGAATAACTCTAATGATATAATATTATATAAAATTATAACTGTGGAGGAACATTTAATAATTTATAAAATTCTAATTTTTAATTATGTGTTTGCCTTTCAAAATTCTTCGTACTAACTTTTGCCGCTTTTTGTGCACATTCATATTAAAATGAAACTTTCTATTTTTAAGTGTGTTAGTTACTTGTTATTATCTCTTAATTAAAATACCATTTTAAACTACAAATTGATAGAACGTTTGGATTTGCTAAAAGCAAAACATTTTATTTGACAAATTTAGCTTCAAATTTATACGAAAATTCGCTACATTGCTAATAAATTGAGTTTCCAACTGTTATTCCTCTTTGATCTATTCGTCCCGCTTTGTTACACACACAGAGCACTTATAACCTTCATTGTACTAGCTTTCGATTTTAGTAAATTTCATATCGTGAAATTGTTTTCATTAAATGGGCTTAAAACGTTTTGAGACAGGAGCCGACAAGAAGAGCTGAAAAACAATTATTTATCATATATTCATCTTCCAATTTGTGTAATTGCGTTCAGCAAAGTGTTTTCCACCTGCTTTTCGATTGTCAGTTGCTTGATAAAACAAAAAATCATCTATTGAAATGCAGATTAAAATTAGTTTGAATTCATCGGCCGCCGAAATGTTGATTTTGTATTTTGTAGCTTCACCTTCGGCCTACCGAGCTTTTGATGATATTGTTGACTTTTATTTTAAACATTGCAAATGATTGCTTTATATATATATATATATATATTCTTTGTGTTTGTTTCCTTCGTGTTTGATTTCATTGTACTATTAAAAGTTGATTTTATTACTTAGGATTTTGTTTTTTTTTACTTACGATTTGTAAGCCTCGTGTGATACTTTGTGGTGCACGAGGATTTCTCTTTCTTCAAAAAAAATCATATATCTAAATTTGAGCTCTTTTATTTCTACAGACTATAATTTGTGGGAACAGCTGCAATTTGTCTACTTTAAATAACTTCTGAAGAAAATTATAATGAAGCTGATGCAAGAGCTTTACCACCCTTTTGCTTTCCATAATTTTAAAGTGGAGCGCAATTAAGAAGAATGACTTCAACGTCTACAATTAGCACATGGAAATGAAACTCTGGTTTATGAAATTTCATACAGGTCGAATTGTCCTGGATGAAGAAAATATGTACGGAGTATATTGTTAGTTATAGTTCCAGAAAATGCGTCTTCCGTACGAAACATATTAAGTAATGATGATCATTGAGTCCACTACAGTGATTTTCAAATTGTGTGCAGCGGCAATTTAGTGTGCCGCTAAATTCTTGAAGTGTGGCGACAAATTTTATACGAATGCATACAATAAAAATTATCTTATAGGTAATTATATATCGTGTGACCGTTATCATGCAATGCAGGTTTTTTTGTATGATGCTTGTATGATTTTTCCTAATGTCAGAAGATGCTACTGCGAATAACTATACACAGAGACTTGAACCAAGTAGTTCTATCGGTTCTAACTTCCCAGCGGAGGCTAGCTGAACCAGAGTCAAAGCGAAACATTCCGAAGACTCCATTCATTCGTTCTGGATTAATCTCAGATTTCATTGACTATCTGACAACAAACCAAAAAGCTTTAAATGTGTTATTACAATTTCCGAAATCTTATTTGTTTGAACTCAGATTTCCGTTTTGAGAACTTAAAAAGATCCATACATTTAAATCTGGATCATGAAAAGAGAACAACTTTATCACTTTTACCCCCAACTATAAATGAAGTTATCAAAACTTTAATCTCAAATTTCGTATTAAATGTAAGTCTTAATAATTTATCATTAAATACGTACGTTAATTTTACGAAATATATTATAGGCACATCAATCAATTAACCAAGTAAAAGTTTTTTTTTAATTTATCTCATTTTTAGTATTACAAAATTGCACTGTGACAAAAAAAGCTTGAGTATCATTATTCTTCCAGATGATACAGGTCCGCAGCTACACATAAAAGCCTGCACCAAGAACTGCATATGAAAACGTAGCTTGTTTCTGTTCCATGTATTAAGAGAATAGCAAAAACAAAGCGTCTTAAAAACCCTAAAATTACTTAAAGATGGTGGACACTGCATTATTTCTAAAATTATAACTAGTTATGAAACATACATATCATTCTTTTACTCTCTGATATATCAAGAATGATCCATATATTTAAATATATGAATCAATATACTTAAATATATGGATCTCAGAAGGTTTATTTTCGTCTGGTGTTTTGTGAGCATAATATTTCTTACGTTGAGTTTAGGAGTTGAGTGTCTTTGAAGATGGTCCTTAACCAGTGAAAAATAACGAGTAATGAAAAAAATAATGCATGTCTTTTTCTTCCAAAGTGCAAATCTGGTCAAAGCCATCAATTTATAGGGACTGAAGACAGTAGCATCTAACTAGTACATCACTAAGCATCTTTCACAAGGTCTTCAAGAAGTGAATGATAAAGGGATATGCTTCACTAATGCGTGTTCTCATTCAACATGTCTGACAGTTGAATTTCTTGAAGAAAATCTCATTAAGTGATAGAAATCTATTCTTTTCTCCTGATCTTACTATGTGTTGTCTTTAGCTGCTTTGAAATCTAAAGCAAAACTTACTCAATCGTCGTTTCCATTCCGAAGATGAGTCTGATGAAGCTATAAATAAATATTTTTATTGATTTAAAAAATAGATGACTTGCATTTAATTTTCGGAAAATTTTGCCTAAAAACAGTAGTGATGTCGTTTAAAACTCTTTTGAATAGGTCTATGATTTGTTGAGTTTCACGTTCACAATTTTTCTGTATCTGAAAAATTTCAGAATGATCCTTGTAGAATAAAATATTTAGAACACAGCTCAGTTTTGCTGTGCTATGGTGAAATTGGAAAGAAATTTCAAGGATGAAAGAAAGGGAACGTGCACCTTAGAAAGTTTAAATAAAATTTTGTGAGTATAATATTTCTTGCGTTGAGTTTAGGATTAAGATTTTCCTGAGAAAGTTAATCTTTAGGCAAAATATTTTTAGGCTCTTAAAATAAAAATGCCAGTTGCGTCTTTGAAATATATTTCTACCGAAAACGTTACTTAAAATATCAACCCGAAATGTTAATTCACTTCAGCTTTCCACTAAAACGAATTTTTCAGTAAGCTTTCCTCATCGGAAAGAACGCTGCTAAGAGCAAGATTTCTTTTTAAGGATGGACTTTCGTGCCAGAAAGTGGTCAAAATTCCTGAGTCATCATTATCTGATTTTCCAGAAGGGAGAAAGGCGAGAAACCCTGAAACTTAAGGGATTTTCTTTCAGTTAACTTTATGCATCGGGACTAGTTATAACTGCAGTTTAAAATATACACTAATAGAGAGGAAAAAGTTGTTCTTAAACCGCAGTGAATAAATCTTCCCCGAAGGCAACAAATGGAACACTTGAGTCCAGAATAATGTATAATACATTAATGATTGACTAGTTTATGAATAGTTTTAATCCTATAAAATGATACATATTAATAATTTATAATAATTTATATTAATAATTTAGTTTTCAAAGGAAATTTAAAATCATTATTAATGAATGGCAACTAACATTTAAAAATATAAATAACAACATGATTATAAAAAAAAATCTGTGAATAAATTTTAGATTTAATTTTTTCGGTAATTTCATTTTTCTTGTTTTTAATGAAACAAAATCGTCAATAGGTTTTCAAAGTCTACTTCTTTTAATTCATGCTTTATAGAGAAAAAGGACCATAGCTGAAAGAGTTTTTCTTGGTGAAATGAAGATATTAGCCAGCTCTTTTTTTTTCTGTGTTGGAAGATAAAGGTAGTAACGTGATGACGAAAAATTTCGGATGCTATATTTCAACGAAACTATCCATTTTCACAGGTCTAGAGTCTTTGACAACTGTAGAAAAATTTTTTACGTGAGACCTGTTCGTACAAACAGAATGAAGGACACTTATTTTTCTCCGAAACGGATTGCAAAATGGATTTAAAATAGATTCAAAACGAATTTTTTTTCCGTCACGTCTCTACGTACGTGCACAAGTATTTATCGCACAGAACTCAAAAACATTAGGTATAGAATATTAAAATTTTGTGTATGGGACTGCTATAATAACTTTGTGCATCTCCCTTTTTTTTGCAATCAGTCACACCAAACTTCTTTTCTTAACTCTTAACTTGCCTGGAGTGATCTGCTTTATATATTTTATATATATATATATATATATATAAATATATATTA
>KK113175.1:803909-893676 GCA_000611955.2 Stegodyphus mimosarum
GAGAGAGAAAGAGAGTCTGATTTCCTGACTAGCGCGCGTTTGCCTTCTGGCCACATCTCTCTTAGCTATTACTACGCTCGGCCATATCTAGGCCCTTGCTAGGCTTCACCGATTCAATTCATACTTAGGTGCCAACTAGTTAGATTCTAATAGCTTCGGCTATAGTATTTAAGAGCTTAAGTTAAGCGAGTTTTAGTTCAAATTATTAGTATTTAAGTTCAAGCGTGAATGGTGTCTTTATTGTAAAGTTCCAAGCCGGAACTGTTTGTAAATATACTGAATAATAAAGGGTTTGACACCCTTCTCAAGTCTCACTTGTTCTGTTCACACTTAAGCGATTATTCGCTTGTCAAGTGTTCGTGGGGTTCCGAGTCAGAACTTAGAGTTTAAAGAGTTGAACCCTACAATTGGCTCTCGAAATTGCTCGTAACGAACTATGCTGTTGGGTACGGAAGAATTCTCGTTGACCCCTCCAAACTTTCAGTTCCCTCAAGCACAACCCAACCCGATGGAGGGTTCATATTTGAAACTATGAGAGCGGCGATGAATCCATCAGCCACATTCGACGGGAAAGAATCTGTAATGACCTGTCTGGAACAACTAGACCTACATTTTTCGTTATATCCTGTGAAGCAGCCACAGAGAATAATCATCGTGATGACAAATTTAAAAGGTCAAGCCCTCAGCTTGTACAAGAATATTGGCAAAAATTTGTTGGGGGATTCCGGATTCGAAACTTATACTTGGGAGAATTTTAAAATTTCGTATTGAAAGCGTTTCCTGTCATCGAGGACCGCGCGAAACTCGAATCAGATTTGTACAGTAAAAACCAAAGTAACGGGGACGATTTAACGGATTTTAGCATAAGGAAAATTCATATTGTCGAATTATTATATGGTAAAAGGCCCGATAAGGAAATCATCGAAATAAATTTGCCGAGGTTGCTTCCGTCAATACAGAACTTTCTAAAAGTAAGAAACCCGCAAATGCTGCAAAATCTATTTGAATTAGCTGTTAAATTTCAGAGTAGGCGAACGGCAGAAAACGCGCGGGCGAAGAATTCTATGCAGTATTCAAGGTTTCACAATCAAACGAAACCTCAAGTTCAGCAGAACTCCTATCGACAAGAGGGAAAGGTAAGGAAGCCGGATATAAGGAAAGCAGATCAGAACAAAGCATGGCGAAATAAAAAGCAATTGGAAAAAGGGGGCGAAAGAAAGGAAATAAACTAATCACGGTGACCAGGAAGAGGGTGATGTCACCGTGTGAGAAGTTAAATCCCTCGGGAATCAGGCTGAATACGGTGGTCGTAAAACATTTGGCCTTGCCCGAAATACAAATATTAATAAACGACATCCCGATGACCGCCTTACTAGATACAGGGGCTCAATGCAGCTTCCTATCGCAGGATTTTTTTAAAAAACATCTTCGTCGATATAGACTGTCAAAACAGGGGAACGTGTAATTGCTGCCTAAGACAATCAATGCATTTGCGTGGGAAATGTGGGGATGCATGTCCAAATAAAGAATGAAAAACAAAAAATAAATTTTCTAGCAGTAGAAAATCTACTAACCGCAGACATACTGGTGGTTGATTTCTTGCGCGCAGCTACCGCAGATATTAATTTTAAAGATTCCACGTTACAGGTCAACAAAATTCAAGAAGAAACCGTTGCAGTCCCGGAAGTGAATCTAAGTCACCTTGAAGGAGGAGAAAGAGCAAAAATCCAGGAGCTGGTAAGAACATTTTCTAATTTCTTTGATGACAAACCTGGTTTCTGCCAGATTGTTTCCCATAGCATAGATACTGGTAATGAGCTCCCAGTTCGGTTTAAGCCATACAGGTATGACCGTATGAAGGAAGACATTCTTAAGCAACACGTTAAGAAAATGCTCGAGGACAAAATAATTACTCCAAGTAACAGACCCTATGCTAGCCCTGTAGTTTTATATAGAAAGAAGAATGGACTGCCAGCCGCAGATCCGAACGCGTGGAGATTCGCCATAGACTATCGGAAGTTGAATAGCATAACGAAATACCCCACATATCCCCTCCCGATAATAGATGAAATCATAAGAAAAATTCGTTCAACTTAATATATGACAACCTTAGACCTGACGTCAGGCTATTTTCAAATTGCAGTAAAACCCGAGAATGTAGAAAAAACAGCATTTATCACAAAATCAGGCGTGTATGCCTTTTTGAGAATGCCGTTTGGCTTAAGCGGAGCTCCGGCTACATTTAAAAAAGTTACGGATATTGTGTTAAGGCCAGTCTTGGGAAAAACTACTGACATTTATCTCGATGATATTATTCTAACAAGCGAAACCTTAGAGGAACACATTAAACACTTGGAGGAAGTCTTCACTTTATTACATGAAGCGGGTCTAAACGTTAATCCTAAAAAGTGCAAGTTGCCGCCAAAGAATTGAGGTACCTTGGCTATAAAATCTCGAAAAACGGTATAGAAACTGACAATTCAAAAATTTTAGCGATCAAAAGTTACCCACCGCCAAATACGGCTAAAACGTTATTCTCCTTCTTGGGAATGTGTTCATATTATAGAGTATTCATTAAAGATTTTGCTAAAATAGTTGAACCTTTATTTGTGCTTAAACGAAAAGGACTAGGTTCACATGGACAGCGGAGGTGAACACGGCGTTTGAAGAATTGAAACACGCCTTAATTAACGACCCTGTTCTAAAATTTCCGGAAGGGGATCAAAATTTGGAAATATCAGCGGACGCTTCAGACTACGCAATTGGCGCAGTTCTTTCCCAAAACAGGAGCCAATAGCTTTCTTTAGCAAAACGCTTAACGCAGAGAAATTATACGGCAACAAAGCGGGAAACTCTCGCAGTTCTTCTAGCGGTGCAAAAATTTCGGGTGTTCTTTGGAAGTGCCCCAATAACTGTGTATTCAGATCTCGCGGCAGTTGATCGCCTATATTCCGAAAAAAATCTTTCGCCTCGGCTCATACGTTGGACACTAAAACTGCAAGAATTTAACTTAAAAAACACACGCCGGTAAAAGAAAATGTAGTTGCAGACGCCCTGTCCAGCATTAAAATCGATGAAGACGAAAATACAATTAAATGTACGATGCTAACTGCAAAAATAATTGAATCACTGGAAACAGTAATTGCAGAATTAAAGACGGATCCAGAGTTTAAAGACATTTATGCATACCTGGAAGATCCAGAGAACTTTCATCATGCAGACTTAACGGCTATTCGCATAGGGCAGCTCATTATGAAATTATAGATAAACTATTATTTTATACGAAAACTACCAACGATAATCAAGAATTGCGGCCGGTAGTCCCTACGTGTCTACGCGTAAATATATTAGAGAAGCTGCATGACTCGAAATTAAGAGCCCATTTGGGTGTGAGGAAAACCCTACAAAGGGCCGCGAAGCGGTATATCTTCCGCATTTATACAAAGTTTTGACGGCGTATGTCAGGTCATGTCACTTATGTCAATTAATTAACGACGTTAATTACAACCCGGCCGGATACTTAAATAGCATAAAAACTACGTTCCCAAATGAATTGGTTGGCATTGATTTGCTTGGTCCCTACCCCAGAACAAATATTCATAAAAACCGGTAATTGCTAACCATCGTGGACCATTTCTCAAAGTGGGTAGAAATAATTCCCCTTAATATTAAGGGCTTTATTTAAGAGAGTATTTAAGAGCTTTAATTAAACTAGTTTTAGTTCAAATTATTAGTATTTAAGTTCAAGCCCGAGTGGTGGCTTTATTGTAAAGTTCCAAGCCGCAACTGTTTGTAAATATACTCAATAATAAAGGGTTTGACATCCTTCTCAAGTCTCACTTGTTCTGTTCACACTTAAGCGATTATTCGCTTGTCAAGTGTTCGTGGGGTTCCGAGTCAGAACTTAAAGAGTTGAACCGTACAACTCTACAAATGTCGCCCGAACAAAATGGTGGCAGACGGTAATTCGTCAACACCAAAATTTGGCAACTGTTTTTCCTAATCCCTAGTCACCCTTTAAAAGGGAGGAATATATATATATACTCCCCCTTTTAAAGTAGGTTGAAAGAATGTATATTTCGCTCCTTTCAGTACATTTTTGTGGTGTAAAGGTAGCCCACTCGGAGCATATTCAAGAAGTCCAGGTTTCGAGTCCCGTAGAAGGCAGTGCACATTTTTCAAAGAAAAGCCTATCGACTCTAGAAACTGAAATATTATAGATACTAGAACTATTGCGGTTATCAATTTTTTCATAGTGAATTACTTATATGCTGAAAAGTGCATGTTGTTTTCTTTTCAATTTAAATTTTTTAAGTCTTAAATACTTCTACTCCATGAAGAGTAAATATAAAATCAAAGCACAACGCGCTGTTTATCAGAGAAGATGTAAAATTTATTGAAATGGCGAATAGGAACTTTGTAATATGTAAGGACGTTTAAAATAAAATTTGGTATCAACAAAATTAAAATCAGAAACATTTCTTAGCAAAAAGATTAAAATATGAAAAGAATAGAGTGTGAAAGAAATGAAAACAGAATCTGAAATCAAAACAGAAAGAAATAGGGCGGATCTAAGACACGTTTATTTATTGATCAATTAGCGTATACGTGTTTTCTAATGCAAGACGAAAACGTATTTCAATGTAGCAATCCTTAATTCCAGAAAAAGGTTTCTACTACTGATTTAGAATTTGGGTACCAAAACTTAAAACATTTAATATAATACCAAACTATTCATATTACATCATAACATCAAAGTAATTTCTTGCTTCGGGTTAATCCGCAGATGTCAATGATGAAACATGTAAAAACTGGAATCCAAGCTTTGGATCATTTAAGAAAGAATATTTAGAAGCAAAGTTATTTAAGTTGCATTCAGTCAGCTGTAGTTTTTCGTATACTTCCAAAAAAATCAAAACGTAGGAAAATGTTAAAGTGGATAAAATTTCTGAAGAGCTTAACTGTGCTACATTGTGTCAGTGTGCTGAAGATAAAGAGAAAAAAAAAACTTGTTATCGACAAAGAATCTTGACTCCAATGCTCTTAGAACTTCGACTTCTCGAAATTGCCACTTTATTAGAAATTTAACCACAAGCAATGGTTGTCTAAAGACATAATAATTAATTAGTTAATTTAGTTAAGTATACGTGAATAAATGTTAAGCATGTTGATTATAAATTGTTTAACAAAAGCTCGTTTTGACAAATGTCCTACAAATATTGCTCTTGGTTTCGCTAATGAATGCGAAATTAATTCACACAGATAAATACACTTAATCCAAAAATATTTCGTTTTCTTAATATATTTTAGTTTGTGTGATGGTATCAGTAAAACAAGGTAACTTAAATGCAGCAGGAAATATGATTTTCGACTGTGAAAAAGGAACATCAGGCAAATAAAATTATGATTGATGCTTTAATTCAGATATTTTACTAGACTGGTAGGCAAGTCCGCCAGATAGGCGGGCTGCAGTGCTATGTAGCTCTGAAAAACAGAAGTAAAAGAAACATTTCAATATGAATGAAATCAGTTCATTCTTTCCAAGCAACAGTCAATTCGTAAATAATATGTTTGTTGCCAAAATAGGAAATAACAATCTTTTGACACGTCAGGTTAATAGGTACGACATCATGATTTAAATTGAATGTAATATAACAAAGTTTTCTCAATATCAATATAAGAATTAAAGTGGTAATAACATGTCGCGTCAATTGTACCAACCTAAAATAAAACAGTTTTTAACAGTAAGTATTTATTTAAAATGCTGACATGAATGAAGCAATTTCGACGTACAATGACGTCACATGCAATCGCGTGCTTTCTTCAAAGTCAGAATATGACCTTATCTAACAGGTATTGCCAAACTTCAAGACGATGAGAGCCGCATGATAGATTTTATGAGTATTCAAGAGCCGCAAGTCGAAATTTATATCGTTTCAAAAATAATTTCAAAACAGTTCAAAAACAGTTTTTGAATACAAAGAAACTTTTGAAGAATGAATGACATTAATGAATACGTGATTAAAATGATTATATATGAACATGAATATATACATCTTATATCTACTGTTTGTATTAAAAAAGTTAAGTTCCAAGAAAATAAAATTTTTTAACATGCAACTGAGCGTTTTCTCTTCAAGTAGAGAAACCAAATATTTTCTTCTGCTTTCCTTTATACCTCTCCGTTTATAATTATTGTTGTTTTATTTTAGTAGAAGTAAAATTAATCAAAAGCATTTCATTGGTATACAATTACATAAATAGCGTTATTTGAGTAAATTAGAAATCATTACTTAAAAGAAAATTGAGTGTCTTTTAACTCGTGAAAAGTCTTTTAGGAAGCATAAATAAAGTGATAGACGTCAACGCACACTGCAGAGAAACTGTTATTCGTGAACAATATTAATTTAAAAATAAACTATTAACTTGTTTAGGCGTTTGCTTAAAAAGTAATTTTGTTTCTCCTCACAATTAACATAAAAACCAACGTACTGGGGTCATTCGAATCTTTGGATCCTAACATAAGAAATCATTAAATATTTTTACCGAGAACTTTGGAATACCTATTTTTACCGATGCTCAGTATTGGAGAATTAACCACAAAAAGAATATGATTGTAATTTCAGTGGTAGTTGAACAATCAGTGTCTCCCATGACGGCCCTAAATGATACAGTATTTCAACGTAGCATCCAACGGAATCTGCCCGATTGTTTTAGTAATCAGTACAATGCGCATCATTGAAAATTCTCGAAAATATCTCCCGATAATTTTGGTCATAGATAACGAAGTTTAAGCACATCTTGGAAAATTTTTGAAACCACCTCTTTAATCGTTACAGTAATTATGGACATACATAAACTATTGCTCATAAATCTAGTAGTTCTATATAAACGCTTCATCGAACACGTATTCCATCCATTTACCAGCCGAAATCATCAACCTAGCTTTTAAATTTGAGCTGTTCTTCAAATACATGGCAAATAAAAACTAATGTTACAGAAATACACCACACCTGTCACTACTACAATGAATTTATTTCGTAATGCTGATATAACATGAACGAGTAACTCTAAATATTTCTGTGGACATGCACAGATGTTCGATGTCGAGGAATTTTGTAACACGGCAGACGTCTGTACAACAGTTTAATTCCAAAGCTCTTGCCAAATAGATGAACAGATCCACCATATTCTAACTGCTGGACCCATAAAAGCGGGCAAATGACTTAACGTATTGGCTTGAATTTCTACATACAATAACGTAGAAGAAAGTTTAAAACAAATTATTATCAGCCTAAATCGTACATAGTACAACTTTCCATTGGGTTACCTAAACTGTGTACAGAAAATAAATCTCAAATGGAGTTTGAAATGGAGTCTGTAGGCAGAGGGTACTTTAGAAAATAAAAGATCAGACTTAAGGTTTACGGGAGAAAATTTTCACATTATTGCCTAAAATGTACAGTGATCAAGCAATGGATCATTGTACAACTTTTCGTTTGGCCACTAAGCTTTCATGAAGGACCAACATGATGATCGAAAATCAGGCAGGCAAAAAATATCAACAGATTAAAAGAGGTCTGATGCTAGCATCAAAGCGGTGCAGCTGCAGAGCAACAGTACCAAGGGATGAGAAGATTTAGATATGCCGGCCAGCAAAATGCCTCTAACTAATCCCTAACTCTAGCGATATTTACCGGAGACTCTAATCTAGTGCCTCTAACCTAGCGCAGAAAAATGCCTCTAAAGTAGCTCGAGGTAGAAGAAAAGAAGGTCATCAAACAAGAAATCTAAAATTACAAGAAAATATCGCAAGCTAAAAAGATATGACCAATATCAGCATGCCGAGTTTGGCACAAACTTTAAAGAAGAGAGACGTTTGTGATCGGTTGATCTCTCATTGACTGATGCAACGTTATTGATATGAAGATTTGATGAGTAAGGTGAATGATCTCTGCCTGGAAAAACAATATTTCATAAAATGGGAATTAAACAATTTGACAAAAATTTAACTCGTTGTCAAACCAGTGATTCTTCCCACGACTCCAACTATTTTAGCATACAATACCATTGGTGAAATAAATTTTGATCTCTGCCTAGGATTACCAAGGAGTTATTACGAAAGATTGAGTTTGACGGGAGAAAAGTATTCATTAAGCGTATTATTGCGAATGGTTGCGAAATATGTGAAGAAACTGCATAAAATGCTTGACTTATTTAGGGATAAGAAACTAACTTTGAAGGAGTTCCGCAGAAACTTAAGATAAGCCTCCTAACCAAGTAAAAGGCTGAAAATTCACTCCAATAACATAAAATCCTCGTAAATTTATCCACAGATTAAAAGAGATCTGTATGGATTGCAAAGGTTCTTCAGCAGTTATTCACACCATTCAAGGACCGAATAAAAGTAGTACCCTACAACGCATAGCAAAACTTCCAGGTGGATCACAACAGTTGCGAACAATGGGATCACACAGGAATATAAGCAGATACTGCCTGAATAAAATTAACAGGAAAGAATATTAGGGAAATTAATTAAATAAATATATTAGCATTGCGTTTTAGATTAACTTCGAATTAGTGTATTCCGATGGCCGTTACCTGTTCAAAAAGTAACATAACCTGAATAGAATTACCAGAAACGGAATTATTTGCAATTTTACACAGCCTGCATTGGAGAGTTTGAAATCTATCAAATTTTTACATACGTAGTATCAGAAATTCAATTAGTGATTAATAAATAAACGTAACACTGCATGATGTCTATTTCATATATCATTTGTATTAAAAATTTAAACTATATTTATTCAAAACAAATCGCATTTCAGATGGCAAAGGATCGTAAGTAGCTCGCGAGTCGCAATTTAGTTGTCGGAGAACCGCATGTCCATTTGTATTAAAAATTTAAACTATATTTATTCAAAACAAATCGCATTTCAGATGGCAAAGGATCGTAAGTAGCTCGCGAGTCGCAATTTAGTTGTCGGAGAACCGCATGCAGCTAGCGAGCTGCAGTTTGGCCGAGCCTGTTATATAATAATATGTTTAATGTTCGGCAATGCAATTTTAATTTCATATTTGTCAACCTTACAATTTTTTATTCACAACCTCTACGATTTGAAAGCGAGCTGTAGCAACACTTTTTGAAATAAAGCATTTTTATCTCCAACGCGCGAGACTGTAGTCACTCTGAAAAATGTGTGCGAAAATTAGCATTTTCAGAGTTTTTAATTAATATCTCGGCTGAATGAAGGCTTACGAATATGAGAATGTTCGAAATGTCCTCCCACGAATATTTGGAATTCTGAGGTACCTCTCTCGAAATTCAACACCCCGCCGCTCCGGCGGAGGTGATGCCACAGTCAAATAGACATACAGACGCCCACAGATTTTAATAGTATAAATAGTTAAGAATATAATATGATAAAACTTTTAAAAGTATTTTACAGTCATTGTAACGGTGCTGAAAGGTTTAGATTAATTTCTACGTTCTCTTTGAAAATCACACTTCAAAATATAAAATGCCACTTGAAAAATAATACTCATTATTTAAAAATACATATTAATTCACATTTTTTAGCATTAGGAATTGATTGTTTCTATTAAAGCTTATGTCTCACAAATATGTTTATGCGAAATTTAAATTAAAGCAAAATATATAATTCTGTATGACAAAGGCAAATCACAATTTTTTGGCAAACTCTAGTTTCAGGGTTCCTCTTATTTAGGGATATTCTTGTTTCCTTTTGTGTTTAAGATATACTCTGCTCTCTTGTGAACTTTTAAAACAAGATTTCAATTTTACTGAAATAAACCTATCTTGGTTGTTGGAGTATTTTCTGTGACTAATGTTTGCATCATCGTTGACAATCCATATTAGCAGTTGTTGGCTAATGTGTTTTCGGTTCCAACAATAATTCACTATACTATTCCAAAAATAAAAAAAAATAATATATCCGTTCTGCTTTTCCGAAGCATCAGCGAGAATTTTAGATCTTTCAAATTGATACTGTAGACATTATACTACATATTTCAAGTGCTGACAAGTTTTTCTACCAGAAGACATATTTTGAATGCAGGAGGTCAGTAAGCCCGTGGAGCGACGTCCGCTGGGCTCATCAAAATCCCGCATAATAATCATAAAAAAATAAAATATAACAACAATAATAATAAAATAAATATTACTGATAAAATTAATAATAATAATAAATAAATATGCAATTATCGATAACTTACACTGATTGTAAAACCTGTAATACTCTGACAATTTGTTTGATTTACGAAAAATGACAAACCATATGAAAAGATGTAGCTTTAAGACATTGTTCCTAAATTGTGTTAGTCGACCAAAAAACTAGGAATTGTTGTGCAAATGAAAGAAGTTGTTGGCACACAACCATCACCTGACTCATAAATTTTACTAGTCGACTCTAAAACAGGGAACTGTTGTTGTGCTGTAGATTTTCATTTATTTTACTAAAAATTATTTTAATATGTTAGTATTTTCTGTCTTCTCTTACTCCCGGTCACGTTTCCTCGTTAGGACGTAAATTAGTTACGGAGAAAAAGTGTATTTAAACTGATGGAACGAAACGTTTAATTACAGCTTGCTTTCGTTATTATGAGCGCACACTGCTATTCCTTATTGTTAACATTCAATATCATCTTCGTATTCTTGCCGCTGAATTATTATCCTGTCGGTATAGGTTCTCAGTTAACCTGTTAGAATAAATGGAATTCTGTAGTGCTGTACTACTCTTTTTTTTAACTCTTAAGTATTATTTATCTTATAAGTTCTCACCGCATGTTGTGGTTGTCTATAAGAAGTTAAATCTGTGCCGTCTGTAAATATTGCGTTCAATAAAGAGTTCTTTTTCATCCTTCCCCTGGTTAACTTCGTCTTCAAGCCTGTGCCAGAATTCACTACTCATTTAGGAAATCTTTCAATAAAATATTCCAGAGTGTTTCAATAAAATACTCCAAAGCTGTAATTTAATACAATAAAGTAAAAGTAAATTAGTAGTAATAAGTAATTTGCATGAACTAAATTAGCAGAAGTAAATAATTCCCATTAAAAATAACGGAACGTTAATTAAACGTTAGTTAAAAACAAAACTTAAATTGCTTAGTTTTAACACTGGAAAGTTTTTGATGTTAACCTTTATAATATGCATATTTCTGTTTGAATTGTTAACTGATCATTAGAAATGAAATTTCATTAGAGACTATTTTAGAATTTAAATGAGATTTGGAATATAACTTTTAATTGATTTTAATAGTTTATATTTTTGGATTCTTCTCATTTAACTTGATGGTTTATTCTTTGTTAATTTAGCCAATATAAAACTAGATGATTTTAATTTGGAATTATTTTTACTTTGTGCGTCTGTTTTTATTTGCTGTTTAAAAAAATTTTTTTTTCTTCTGTAGGCTGCTCTGGATCGCTATTGCAATTTTACATTTGTATTTATCTTTTTTCACGGATTTTATTTTGCGTTTGAATCACTAATTATTTTAGTCGACTTCAAATGATTGTTGAACTTTTTCAGGAGTTTCGCATTTTTTGTGTTTCCGCCAATTATCACTTTGGTGTTTTTTGATTTAATGTTCCGCCCATGATTCTGCATAGTTTATTTTCCTGTTTTTGCTTTTCTTTTATTTCTCAGCTTCTATTGATTTTATTTTGTATTTCTTAGTCGATTTAGGAAGTTATTGAGATTTTCCTTTGGAATTTATTTTTGCTGTTTCATACAACCTTCTAATGTGGTTTTATTTATCTGTATTAGGATAGTGCTTCCTATATCTATTCTTGCATTTTCTTGCTTGCCATTTATTTACCTATGTTTACCTTACTTTTTCAGATATTCTTATATGTTTACTTCACATAAGTTTTTCTTACTTTCATACTGTATGAAATGTTCTCTGTCATTTTATCTTTTCCAGTTTTAATAATTTCACTAAATTAAATCTCAAATATCAAAAACGTTTCAATTACCTTTAATCTTTAATAGAGTTCCAAAGAAAGAAACTTATTTCTAAATTTTCATGTAGAATATAATCAAAACTCTTCTCTCTATGTTTCAAAAAATATTTGAACATATAAATTAGATTTGCATACACCCGTCATTAGCGAAATGCATCAGCATTTATTCAATACTGGAAGTTTATTGCAGACTCTTCATTTAGATCTCGGTTCTTGCAATTTTCGGCAACAAATAAAAGTTTGGTTTAAAATCTTACAAGAAATAAATGGCCCAAAATGATTCTTTCCTCGAAATTCTAAGTCTCTTTTCTTAGTCATGTTATTTCTCTAAATTCAGAAAACCTTCTTACGGTAAATATTAAATCAATGGATATTATCTCTAATGTTAGTTTATTTTTACGGTATTTCTCGCGCCTTCTTGGCATGCCTTCGTGGTGTTGTCGTTAGCACGCTCGGGGGGTATTCGAGAGATCCAAGGTTCGAGTCCCGGCGAGGGCATTGGTCATTTGCCTCTGTCTCCTCCTTAAAAAAATCTTAATGACTCTACATACCGAAAATAAGAGAAAGAGTTTAAGTACCTCAATTTATTGATGGCATCTAATTCTTTGGTTTCTAAAATTTTAATTTAAGTCAAAATGTTCAAAATTTAGGAAAGTTTCGGAAGCACAAGAAGAAATTATTATTCACTTCATATCCTAGAATATAAATCTCAGGGCTAAACACTCACTTTCCAGCAGACAGTTTAAAATGAAAATCAGAAACTACATTAAGAGAATCCATTTTATCCTTGACATTATTAATTGAAAAACTGGCAGCATTCGCCTTATTGTTATTATGAACAAATCAAGGTACGCAAGAGTTATCAATAAGCTCTAAAAGTAATGCCTATATAACTTGCCCCCAAAACCTTTCTTTCTTTTGAAGTTCATTAAAAATTAAGATTCAGTAACATCCTCGTATATTAACTCAACGCAGTTATAAAACTCTCATGTTCCACACCCTCCTTTCTTTTCTTCTCACTTCACCGGTCCTCCTGGTCCACTTGAAGAACTACTTCTTGGCCTTTTTATGTCCTGTCGAGGACTTAAACTATGCCTCATCTTGTTTTGTCATGACTGGCTAGAACTGCTTTTGATAGTGCAGATAACCTGATAGATTTTCATAGTTATTTAACGTAGTGGATTATTTGGCGAGGGTCAAAGAGAGAATTTGAGTCGCGTTACTGGTTGTCGGAAATGCTGCTATCGTAATGCTGCCACTTATATTATTAAAGTATACATGCTAGTTAATGACCATATGCTGACGCTATTCTATTTTTAATTAATTTTTGTCACAAGAATTTAGACAAACCTATTATAACTATGCAACTATGAATTATACGGACGGCTCTACTTTACAGACTTCCGCAGGAAACATCTACTCAAACAATGAAGTTCGGCTCATATTTTTTTGAAAAACCAAGACCCAGATTCTGAAAGACTTGGTAAGATAAAAATCTGCCCTGTACAAACAATGTCATCTAGTGCTATAGTTCTATTTATGAGAAGGTGAAAAGAAAATCTCTTCAGTTCATCCTCATTCCACCAATACATGCCTCAAAGAAGCACTCCAAATTATATACTGTATGTAGTAGTAAAAAAGTCTATATTTATTTATCATTTCTTTTATTTGTTTCATTTTTGGTGTTTTTAATTCTTCATATTTTTTGTATTGTAACTTTTATTACACCAACTTCGTTCGGAAGTATGCTGACTAACCTAGTAACATATTACGAAGAAATTAATGTTACGAGTGATCTTTCGACATATAAATCGTTGGTAAGCTGTAGAGAATCCTTATTCGATCACTCGTCACTAATATTTTTTTCTCTTATATAATTTCTTTATTATGTCTGGTATAATTTCTATATTATGGCCGAGCACTATTGGTTAAACACACGACTAATGCTAATCGGCAAATATTGCGATGTGTTTATGTAGCTTATGTCAAAGTGAATGCATTTAATGTACAAGTGCACCTAAAATATGTAGCATTGCAATTACTGCAACTTTGTTATGACGTAGTCATACATATAGGCATGCTGATGCAGGAAATTTTAAAATATGGCTACAAATACTACAATGAATTTCTAACTTTACTTCAACAAACTTTTATTATGAGAAAATGTATACAAGCTTGGAATACCGGCAATTTTAAGGAAATTCCTTTTTACCAGCACTTTCATGGTGTAATTGGAAGTACGTCCAAGGAGCAGTTAGAAGGTCTGCAAACTCATCGGCATTTGCACCATTACCAGAGTTGTTTCGTGTGGAAGTCTCATCTATTTCTTTTGCAGGAAAGAATGGAGACTTTCGAGTTAAATGATGGGTTCGCGTTTATGAAATTGTGAGTAGTTCGCATTTTCGAATTTTTTGTTTTAACATTAATCTAGCAGGATGTCATATAAATCTGATGCAAAACGTTGTACTCCTGCAGGAATCTTGGGCGTTTATTGCTGAAGCACACGTTGCTTCGTCTTTAATGTGCATAAAGTAAACACTAGCAGTTGCCTTTCCATCATCAGATTCGGGAGTAGTGAAAATAATGGTTGAAACTCAGAGCTTGTTAATTCTTTGTAAAATTGAACTGTCATTAATTCAGTAGGGTCATCAGGATATACAGCAGATTGCCGGCTAAGATTGAGAAAGGCCTTTGATTCTGATCAGTGTGTCCAATTTTGTAGGTTGTTTTTTGAGGAGGGATCCAATTTCCTCCTGACGTGACTGGAATCTGTAACCCTTTTCTACGGTAAAGTAAATAATACAATTCATAATTCCAATCCAGATTAAAATTCATGGAATTTTACTATCAGAGAGTAAAACTATACAAGTGTGTAGTGTAGAATTGTTTCTTACAGTGCTCAGTGACTTCATTAATTGACAGTGAATAGTGAAATTTCAATATTCATATTTGAGAATTGACTTTTTTTTAATATAGTATTGTTCAAACTCTTTCATTTGATTACGGTAATGCTTTTTTAGCTAGCGAAAGTTCATACAGCTGAAAGTAGTTTTTTCGTCTTCACAGAGCGATGACTTCGGGGTCAAAGGTCGGCGGCCAACTACTTGTTCCTTCCCTTCTCTTTCGGGCCCACCAGTGGCCGAGCGGTAAAGACGCTGAACACTGGTAGTTCGGTCCGAGGTTCGAATCCCGCGAACGGGCTGGCTGCATGGGCGTTTTCGTGGTTTTCCCCATGTGTAACGTGTATACGAGCCAGTTTCCCTTAGAAAGTCCTCCACGAAGGCATCCCTCCCTTTAGGCAGATAGCCCTCGTGTGCTTTGCCGTAATTGAATAACCTAACCTAACCTAACCCTTCTCTTTCGGGGTTGAACACGTGTTTCCTCGTTCGAAGGCGAATAGGTTCGACTTGGCAGAATTATGCCCAACTATTTGGCCCAACTTGACAGAGTTACGAGTTGAAAATATTTCCATAGTGTTTTTTTCTGGAAAAACGGTATGTGTCCGTAAAAGAGAGGATAGGTTTTTCTTCGAATTCGGGATTGCTCTTCTTCTAGTTAGTTAGAGAGAGTTCAAGTTTTGTGTAGGATTGATTAATTTAATTTTACTGATATTTTGAGTCAATAGTGTTGAGACATTAACTATTTTTAAAGTAGCAGACGTGAGAAATGTGCAATGCCCTCACAGGGACTCGAACCACGGACCTCTCGAATACGCATCGAGTGTGTTTACCATTACACAACAAAGGCATGTCAAGAAGGTGAGAGAAATACCTTATATAGTGATTATAGAGGCAATCCGCATTTTGAGCGTTACCGGGTTTTAAAAGTAGTTACACAGGAGGCAGGACAAATCTTTCGCAATTTTTCACCTTCTTGGAAAATTTACAGTTGGAAGAGAGAAGTGAGCTTAGTTTTCCAGGCGGCCCTTTGGTCTGCGAGTTCAGTGCAGGTTGCTGGCGTGATACTTTCCGGCGAGTAATTCCGCGTTACTCTGAATTGTCCTTCTAAACAATTAGTTGCCTTGTCTCTGATATTTTCTCCCTTGTGGAAGATGGTTATGCGGTGAATCCGGATTAAGAATAAAAAATTTATAAGCGGAAAGGACGTCATTTCAAGTCGAGTGAGGTATTCACTCGACTCTTTCCTTGAGAACATCGAAGCTTGTGGACATCCGTGTTAATCTGGACCTCCTTGCTCACAAAAGGACTGTATACCTGAGGCAATTTTCCGCAAGAAGTGAATTGACCAATTGGTGCGACTTTAATGAAGAAGAATTTTTGAACTTCTTTTACGGGCGTTTCGGCTTATGATAGGAAGAGGAAAAGTGAACTGGAATCCTTCTATCCGCCGTGAGTTCATTTTTTGTCTGTTTTGTATTTTTACCTCTCAAACGTACTGCACTTAACTGATTTAGGATTTGAAAAATGTTAAAAATGAGATTAGTGTTTAATGAAAATTGTGTAATTATTGTAAAGTACATAACTTATAATTTGGGTACAATATTGATTGATCGTTGTACAGATTGTCAAATGAAAAATTATGAGTAATTATTGGATAACATTTTGTAGGGTTAGTCTGGCCAGTTATCTAAAATTAAATATTTTGGAATATTTAATAAATGTCTTTATTGATTTATTGCTGCACGTTTTATTTGAGTTTTTATCTTGTGGTTTACTGAGAAGCGCCTAGATATTGGGTTCTCATCTATCCCAGGGCTCCACTTTCTTGGTTGCTCGCAAAACGTCACTTCCGCTTGAGAAGATGTAAATAAGTTCGGAGGCGGTGTAGTACTATTGATAACGCCGTTGTTGGTAGTATTGCGTAGAATTTTTACAATTTCTAAAGGCTTTAAGCAGTCTAATGTTGTCTTTCGCAGAACTGTAATGTTCCATGCAGTTCTTAAATATCGTGGGTCCCCCAAAAATATACATTTTAAATAATTAATGATGTAGAGTTTTTTTATTTCTATTGTTATAATGTTACCTGAAATATTAGTTCAGTTTTTATGAGTAACAGTATAATGAAATAATATATTTCGAATGATTTTTTTTAATATTTACCTTTCAGATGATGTTAGGTGTTACACACAATAAATGATTATAGTAAAATAAAGTGTATTATGATTTTATAGGCTCTATGATATGACTGAGAAGTTTTATGCACTCCCAGAGTCACCAAAAGTAACAAATCAGTGGTGTGTGTAATCTAAATTCAAATGGCTGCTCAAACTGCTCAAAAATAACAAAATGTATAATTGTCTATCGTATTTACCATGATATTCTAAGGAATTTGAATACTGTTGAAAATCTGGGGCATTGTAACGAATGTTATGAATCACGACAGGCAGTTGTGTCAAAAAAAATTGCTGAAAGCGGTAGGTAAGTAGATAGGAGAAAATGTCTAAAATATAGTTTGGGAAAAATGAATATGTTAACTGTGTTAAGTTGCGATATCATTAACCCACCTCATATACTATAACTAGCACTGATTATTAGATAGAAAAAGCACATAAGAACGTGTTTCTACATATCATTAAAATTGTACTATTTTCCATCAATTCCAGAGAAAGTATTCTAATGCATAATAAATCGAAGCTAAATCGAAACTTCGTTCAATGTTTTGCAGATCTTTTTTTATTATTAGATGCAAATGTTCAAGGCCAGAATCAGATATGGAGTCAGAATTTCATCCAAAATTGCATCAAATGTTACTTTAGCTGCTATTTTTGATGCCATAAAGATTCTACCCTTACCCGAAAAGAAAAGATGACCCTTATCATTTTCATGGCCTACATATGTTCCCTGGAAATATGCACAGTATTCCTCTTGTTTTGGTTTGACCAATTTTATTTTTGCAGGACAATAAGCATTAACTTTTTACTGCCCAATAGCTTTATGTGTCGCTTTCCAGAACTCTGTGAAAGAAAATTTCCTGAACGGTGACATTTAAAATGTGTAATTGTACCAGTAGCATTAAGTTTTTCAGATACATGTATTACAAATTTTGACTTTGTTTTATTTTCTAAATCATCTTTCCATTCAAGAAAACTTTCATAAGATTCAATTTTGAATTCTGATGTTTCAAGTTTTACATCATGAACTTGTGAAAAGTGCTCATTTATCAATTCATTTTCAAAATCTTCTTTACACAAAGGACATTTGTACTGTCTCTTAGTTGAAATGTGATCCCCGTTACAACTAGAATCACATATTTTGAGTTTGGATGTTTCACATACTTTTAAATTTAGAGATTGAAATATGTGTTCATCCGTTGGATGACATTTTATTACATGCCTCTTCGAGTTAAATTTGGAAAAAAAGAATTTCCCACACCGTCATGGAAACTTATTTGATATGATCATATTCGTGAAAAGATCTGAATTAGTCTGATTTTTTTCACCAGATTGAACAATTGGCCCTTTATCATCTATATCTTAAAATGATCATTTGGGCCTGAAAAGGACCGTTTTTTTTAAAGTGATTAGACATGTTTGATAACTAGCTTTTAAACACTGGACTACGAAAATAGCAATAGGAGGATTTCCGTTCACTAGCGATTCTATCATTTGAGATCCCTCCCCACAATCGGAAATGACATATTGCAAGGGAAAAGAGTGAAGAACTCTGGGATAGATGAGAACCCAATATTTAGGCGCTTGTTGTCTACTGTTGGTCACTCACGTGATCTTTACGGAAAACATAGTTATTTTTTTTTCAACTTGAACCTGGTTAACTTATTGCGAGTAGTAGGAAAATAAATTTTAATTGTGTTGTGACTATACGATCAGATTAATTAATTTATCCGAACTGATGCTTGACGTCTTACGTGTGAAATTTAGCTTTTCCTGGTGTTTTGAAGTGCTCGGTGTTACCTTTGAATTAAACGTGTTTGTGGCTGTCCATAGAGTTATATTGAAGTTTATGTGCTTTCAAGAAGGAGAGCTGAAGAAATAGTTTTATGTGAGAGATAAAAGTTTGATGAATTTTTTACGGAAGTGTTTTTTCACACTTTTCTTTGATAAATAATCTTTTGATTTTACCAAACACCAGGGAGGATATTATCCTTTCATTATTGATTGAAAGAGTATAAGCGTTGATCTTATAAACTTTATATTACTCTGTTGATGATTTATATAATTAAGCCTAACTTAAAGTCTTAGTTTTACAATCACCAATCACTTACAGAATTCAGTTATTTTTATCAGTATTTGTTTGTTTATTTTTTTTTGTCTCCAGCACCAAGAGAAAGATATGAAGTCAATAGCATAAAATAAAATAATATTAGCAACAACTTGTCTCCTTCATCAAAGATAATCCTCCTTTAACAAAGACAACAGCAAAGACTTTATGCAAAGTGCCGAAGGCCTTTTTGCATAAATTAGACTGTTAAGAAGTACCTGGGTACGAAGAAAATAAATTTCTCTCGCATTACATCGAGTGTGACACATTTTTGTACTGCAGGAAATAAGAATTTTGTAAACCACAATTGGTTTCCTTACAAACATACTAAATATTTCATTAATATTTATATTCATATAATACGCGTTTATAAAGTGACTGTTTTTGAAACCCCGATTATTTGCAGAAGATTCACTGAAGTATTTTTTTCGGAATATATTTGTATTCTGCGCCTTAAATTTTAGTCTACCTGCCCTTTAGACCGAAGTTAAAAGGACTTTTTAGAGAATCATTTGATGATAGATATTATAATCCATAGTAAGTATTGATACAATGGACTTCAATGCATTTATAACGCCAATACAAATTTGATCGCAGTAGTTGCGAAAGCCCTTTGTGTAAATTAAGAGTTATAACTGGGAAAATAAACACGCTCTAGACAGTTATCCCTTTTGTAGTTATTATCATTACATAACACCGTAACTTGAATACAAATAGAATGCAGACAACTGTTGATTGAAATAGGAATGTACTAATAAAGTTAGATCACGGCACAATATTGTTAGCATTATACAAATAGACAGAAGGTGTTGAGCAAAATATATGTTTAAATGTCATGATATATATATGTATATATGTTAGTTTCATAAAATGACATGTAACAGCAAAATTTAAATTAAGATGCAGTTAATTATTTCATGATTACCAAATATTTACGGTTTACTAACATCTATTAATTAACATCATTATAAAGTAAAATCTTTTAAATCTCGCTTTGAACTTTTTGATTTAACCTTTTTGCTTGATTACTTGACCTTTTGCTTCATAAATATAACAGTATATCGAATTTTATATGTTTTAATTTTAAAAATATTTCCAAAATTCTATTGATGTTTAATGTACTGGTTTCAATGCCAGTGTCTACCTAGCGTCGCGTTTAATTTTTATGTTGAAGTAACGTGTTTCAAGATATATGAATTTATGTTCAATGAACAATATTCGTAAAATTTACATTTTGGTACGATACATATTTCTGTGCCAGTGTTACATGAGCTGTTTCAATTTTACGAAGCGAAAGAAAACGAGCACTGTATAGTTATTAAAGGATATGAAACAAGTTAGTTTCAAATATGTTAATCCAAAGCAAATTGATTAAACTATGCAGTAAAAATTTTCTAAAGTTTCAACAAGTGCAATTCCGTAAATTTAAAATTGGAAGTAAATTAAAAACTTTTCATATAAAATTCAATTACTATATAAGTAATATTATGAAACACCTATAACGTATTGTTAGTTATATATTACAGCTCAGCTACAAATTTACTGATTAACAAGGTATCTCGTCTGTAATTATGAAAGTTAGGAATGTTAATATTTGCCAGAATTATTTTAATACCTTCGATGGCTTTTGTTGCAAATACTTTTGGATTGAATGCATCAAACTTTGATTTATATTATATTTATTTATTTTTTTTCTATTTCTATATTAATGATTTCTATTTCATTGTTGGATGTTCTTTTACCTCATTGAAATCTATGTTAGAAAATGCTTTCTACTCTTCTTAAGCAGGAAGTTGGACTCTTTAAAGGCACAAAAAAGTTATTATGTTACCGCATAAATAAAAAGAGTTCAGAAACATGACTATCTTTTCATTCGAAGTTTTGCATCATTACAAGGCTTCCTTTCAAAATATAAAAATTTCTTTATCTAAAGGAAATGTGGATGTCGTTTGAATGAACCTTTAAAAAACATGTTTTCAAAACGTCGTTCGTTTCCTGTCATGATGTCTAGTTCTTTCATGTGCAACAAATACATCTTTTTATAGATACCGAACAGCAGAAAAGAGATTTATAGCTGAAGAATATTTTCGGGAAACTGAATAAGAAATTTGTTATAACTATGAATGAATGGAAACTATTCCTATCCTCCTTAAGGTGAATGTACTAAAAGTTTCCGGCATGAAACCTGATTATTGTAACTGAATCCTGTAAAAAAATGTATCAAACAGTATTTCAGAATTACTTAAAATGTGAGTATGCATAATTGCCAATATTTTGCAATTTATAGCATATAAGTTGCTTGGATAGAGTTCTAAAAATGTATGTCATGCACTTTCGAAACTCCCTATTCTTATCTTTACTTGCGGTGTGGGAATGGACTCGCATTTTGCATTACAAGCGCAAAGCTAGATATGTTCTAAAAGAAAAAAAAACGAACGGTGAAAGATTATCTAGACAGTGATAAAACTGTTAATATATAAAACGCAATCGATGTTCTAATTTTGGGAAGAATGTTCAATGTTCTATTGTTAGGAAGAATCATGAACGGGTAAAAGACCCCCTATTTCTAATATTCGATACACAAAAACTCTAACTGTTTTCCTTAAATTTGGCATTGTTCTAGATTTTTAACAATCAGGGATGCAGATAAGCCTTACGTTTAACTACAGTTACCTATACTTAAACCATGGATAGTTAGATTCATTTTTGCACTAATGCAAACCTTTTCATAAAAAAAAAAATTATAGCCTTATAACTTAGGTTCAGTTTCACAGAAAAAAAAAGAACTGAGATGTAACGTTCAGTCTCACAGAAAAATAAAGAACTTAGACAATGAGCAGGGACATTTTATAGAATCATGGCTTAACATACCTGCATATCTCAGAAATTATTGTCTATTCTCTCTGCCTGCCAGCCCATGTAATCCGGAGGATGAATCATTCCATAAGCTAAATAAAATATAAAAAAGATTGCCTTCAGTTTTAGACATCCTAGAACAAAATAAAAAGGAGATACAGAATGATATACCCTGTTCACTATTAAAATCGCTTCACCATAAAGACTGCATGCAGCAACAGCCAAATCTACATGAAAGGTACTACATGCTGGGACGAATGAACAATTTCAACATATTTCTGTGAAAGCAGATATGAGTAACGCCACCTATATTATGTTTAGATGAGAAAATTGTAATGAGAGTTTCTTTTCGGAAATCGAATTTCCGGAGCAATCATTTCTGAATTTAATTACATATTCTTGCAATGCTAAGCATATCCATGTGTCAATATTTGTAATATACATTTTCCATACATCCCATCCAGAAACATCACCATCACTGTTAATAGTTTATAAAATAACTTGAAGTAAAACAAATTCCTTCATGAACTTCCTTTTTATTGACACTTAACCATCAATCCGTTCGGAATTCAAGTAACGTCTGCTTAGAATTCACTGATGTCAGAAATTTTAACAAGTTTCGTTTAAGGAGTGGTTCAACGAATAACCTCATTTCAATGACTGTGTAGAGATATTAGGTTATTTAGTAGCAGGAACGATGAAAAATATGCAATTCCTTCGCCGGGAATCGAACCACGGACCTCTGAAATACCGGCTCAGTGTGCCACGAAGGCACGCTAAGAATGTGGGAGATATACCTTATATACTCCCCTTTTTAAAGGGCGACTAGGATTTTAGGGGACCTAGTCGCCAATTCCTGGGTGTGGAGAGTCATCATCCACAACCCTTTTAGTCCGGGCGCCACTGTAGAGACATTAGGTTATTTAATAGCAGGAGACATGAAAAATATGCAAGGCCTTCGCCGGGAATCGAACCACGGACCTCTGAAATACCGGCTCAGTGTGCTGACCATTACACCACGAAGGCACGCTAAGAATGTGGGAGATATACCTTATAACTGCAAAAATTTAATGACAAGTGTATCCAATAAAAATTGTTTTATCTGTCCGAAAGAGTGAAAATTAGGACTTAATGAATCAAAAGTAACCATTTCAAGATAACTCAAAGAATCATTCTCTAAATTTCGATCAGGCAGCATTTTACATGTTAAGGCTTTATTATTCTAAGCCAGGAGAATTCTAAAAGCTAGGTTCTTATTTAGCATTTGCACTTTAGATCGAGCAGAAATCTTGTCGTCTTTACAGGAGGAGAAAGGGATATTTTGAGGGACATATTCTAGATGTTCCTTGAGTTTCATACCTGAAAACGTATGAAATTTGAAGTAGAAAAGACCACATTAAAATATTTTTATATATGTGCCTCAATTAAACGCACAAGAATATTGTTCTAGACATTTCAATCTTGTAGATTGCGTACAGAATGATACTTTTGTTCCTTGAATAAATAAATAACATGCGACATTTTTCACTGTCAGCAGTACATTTGCAAATCAAATTATTATTGTGTAAATCTTTATTGCTATCTTACACTGAGAAGTAGCCACAAAAAAACTTTCCTTGCCAAAAATGTTACATTGACGGTTATTTATTAAAAAAAATAACCATACGTTTTTTGCAAGTTTAAGAGAGATAATATTTAATAATACATTATTTTCCATTAAAATGAAATTTGGTACGAGTTCATAATAGTAAGTTTTTTTTTAGTTTCTTACAAAATTACATAATGTAGAACAAATATCATAGATTTATCTGTTACAGATGTCTACATTAACCAAATGATTTCACTTATCTGTTATGCGCATTTATCAGAATATATATCTTTAAATGTATTCTTTGCGAAAGATTATCTTATCAGCTACATTTACTAAATGAAAGGGAAAGCAAAAGGAAAGAAATACTATATACAGGATGAGTAAAAATTATTTCCTAAATGATATTCGATTGGACGCATTTTTGAGAACATGATATCCCGTTGGCATATTTGTGTACGAAAGAGGGAAGATGATGCTCCCATTAATGTCTGCATTTATTGTAAAGTTGTTCATTCCCCCCTAAACATTTGTTGTTACACTTTTATCTCACATAGCATTTTTTGTGTGTATTGTGTGTTTGTTGTTATGTGCATCTCGAATAAATTCATCGATTGTTTATTCTGATAAAATAATTTTAGATGCAGTCTACATAGAAAATTATTAAACAGTAATTAAATTGTTTTTGAAATACTTATGTTTCTCATGATTAAGGATACACTTGGCTTTCTTTGAGATAATCATATATGTTGTACACCTTCATAAAGCTTTGATACTAATATCTAAGTGCTTCTGTAAAAATATACTATACATAAATAGATCTGAGAGTTTTACACTGGGCACAAAAATGGTGGTAACTGTACTAACCATGTCAGTATTTAGCCTGAAAAATCAAAATATGTCATATGACAAAATACACGAGTAGTAAAAATAACAGATAACGTTTAGGAAAACGAATTTAATAATTTCATTTAAAAAAATACAAAATTAAGGTTTAAAAACGCTCAAAAGCATTATAAGCTTGTAAGATCTATTGTCTATCTTTTGTGTAAAACCTGGATAGTAGTGATTTCACAGAAGGGTTAAAACTACCCTTTATTACTCTCTTTAATTTATTTGCAATGCGTCAACTTGATGATAACACACTACGTCTCTGCTTGGGCTGAAACTGAAACAGTAGAACTAAACTAAACATTTTGAAGGTATTAACAAGTAGTAGAATCAATCTACAGGGCTCAGACAATCCTGCTTCCTAACAAAGCGTTGATAAGTTTCGTGGCAGAAAATAATAGCTGTTAAGCCACGTTTAACCAGCAATAATTGCTGAGCAGAAGCTCGAGCTACAACACGCACAGAGTTTTCTCAGACTCTCTAACTTTCCCTTCTAGAACTTGATATTTAATTTTTTTCCACTGGTAAAATTTGCATTCTTCACGCGCTAACAAATTTAAATATTCTGGCACTGACAATTAGAGGAAGAAAGGCTTATAAGAAAGAACTTCAAAATTAAATTTAACTGGTTATTTAAAATGAATATAAATTTTTACAGTTGCCCATGCCAGAATTTAGCAGACTTGGATAAAGGTCCTTAAAAACTTGTTACAAACTGATAAATTCTACAACTAACAGGCTCTGAACCCCGTTTACATTCAAATACTAAAGTTTAAATTATAACAGAAAGACATCTTTATGTCATTGTACTTCTTTCCTAATCTTTTAACTGGTATTCAGTCATCTCCTTACTCTCCACCTAAACGCACGTAGACTTGTTAGCACATAACAACCTTCTTAGACACACCCTAAATTCAGTTGTTGATTCTCCATGAGTTAATAAACATGGAAACTAATTAGAGTGTCTGTGCAGAGCACTACAAAACACATGCATACCAAATATTTTCCACATTCGTTTTAAACGCATGCAAGCTTTCGTTCAAAATCGCGTGATTTGACTTAGCTAACATTTCGTTTGATACAACTCAATTGAACACATTAAATTTTAAATGAATTAACTTTACATTTTGAGGTTTTAGCGCTAAATACTTATCATATGAGCTTTAAACTTTTATAGAAGTATCATTTACTTTAATACAACAGATATTTTCATATTTTACAAACAAATACTTTTAAGACAATAGAGAATAAAAATGAAAATTTTACTTGAATGAATCGTTTTCTCGCCAAAAGTGCGAACTTAAAAGAAATTTTCATCAACGCGTACTAATAAGAAGTTGCTTGTAATGGCCAGATATTTTGTTGCTTTAACATAAATAGTCTTTCTGCAAACAAAATTGAATTATTAGTTCTTTATATTAACATTCCATTTCTACAATATACTGTGCTTTGTGCTTTTGCCAAATAAAACTTAAATAACTTTAGTCCTCAATCGAGACAATAGCTTTTACAATGTAACTTCGTATTTGAAACGCTTTCAAGCAACTTTACATAACAGAAAATGTTTATAGAAAAATTCACTTATATTTGTTTTTCAAAGCTTGATATTCAGAAATTCTTTTATTCAAGAATTGAGTTCACGTCAGGTGGTCCACTTTGGAGATTATCAGTCTCTGCTTCCTGTCCGCTGGTTGGAGCTCGCTTTTTCTCTTTTGGCCTCTGTTCTGTCGCCTTTTAGGCTGTACTGGCGGCGGAAATTCTTCTGCTTATCTGAGGCCATGTAGTTTGGTTAGTTTTTTGTTTCTTCACAGGTGGTGGAAGTTCTGGTGGAGTCGAAGTCGCTCCTGGGGAAGCCGGTTCTTCTGATTCGGAAGCCTTCAAGAAACTATACAATACGTCAAGGCCTTTAAGTTCATAATATCGTTTTAGTTGATCCAGGCTAGCCTTTATTCTTTCTCCCAAATCTGATTTTAAAAAACACCGTTTTCAGAGAAATCTGCAAGCTGCTCGGCATTGACAAACCCAAATGACGCATTTAGATCACAGTTGGACGGCATGGTAGAGAGGTTTAATCGAACCATCCTTAGTAACCTCTCATTGGTTGGTTGGTTGGTTGGTTGGTATTTTTAATGGCACAAAACCTTGAAGATTATTATGCGCCAGACGAATGATGAATAAAGTTCAAAAGTACAAACACATTGTATTGGATGAATTGTTGAAATGAACCTGGAATGCTGATGAAGGCATCCAAAAATGGCTTTGGGAAAAGCTCTGGCAACAGGTAGAGTACGTTAAAAGGAAAAACTTTAAATCATATGGTAAAAGGAGATGTCCTTTAAAAACTTATGATGTTGATGAAACTTATGATGTTTCTTCGAATGAGATCTGTTGAGTTAAAATTCGTAGAGTTAAAATGTCCTTTAAAAACTTATGATGTTGATGAAACTTATGATGTTTCTTCCAATGAGATCTGTTGAGTTAAAATTCGTAGAGTTAAAATGTAATTCACGTTTCTGACTAAAAGCAGGACAACAGGTAGAGTACGTTAAAAGGAAAAACTTTAAATCATATGGTAAAAGGAGATGTCCTTTAAAAAACTTATGAGGTTGACGTGGGGGTTTCTTCCAATGAGATCTGTTAAGTTAAAATTCGTTGAGTTAAAATGTAGTTCACGTTTCTGACTAAAAGCAGGACAGTAGGTTAAGATGTGATTCACTGAAGTAGGAACGTTGCAGGTGCCACAGATAGGCTCATTATCTCCCTTCAAGAGATACTGATGAGTCAGCCTGCAGTGTCCAATTCGTAGGCGAGTCAACAGTACATCCTCCTTTCGATTCCCTTTTGATTCCCAATACTCCAGATTGGGTTTTACCTGCCTTAATTTGTTCAGAGTCTGGCATTCCCAGAGTTCTTGCCACCTGGACAAGATCTTTGTTCTGATGTACTTCTGTATGTCTGTAAAAGGGACATCATTATCGAAGGGAGTATCAGCAGATTTTGCAGCGATATCAGCGAGTTCATTACCTTTGATGCCAGCATGTCCAGGCACCCAGCAGTACATTACAGAATATCCTGCATTTCTCAAATGGAGGTGAGTCTTTAAAATTTCCAAGATCATAGGGTGGTCAGTGTTTGCATTAATTGATTCAAGGGCGCTCAGTGAGTCAGAGTAGATGATGAATTTTCTGCTGTTCTGCTTGGAGATAAAGATTAAGGAGTTCAAAATGGCAAATGTTTCTGCAGTAAAGACAGATGCAGCCTTATGAAGTTTACTACTCCTGATTACTTTATCGCAAACAAAAGCTGCCCCGACATGATCGTGATTCTTTGAGCCATCAGTGAAAATTGCTTTATAGTTAGAATAGCTGTTTCTATGGTCCAGGAAAATTTGTTGGTATTGGACGTCGTTGGTACTGCTCTTCTTAAGTTCTCCAAAGATGTTGAGTAGGTGAATATTCACTTCTTGCCAGGGAGCAATACCGAAAAAGGTAGAACTTTTGGGAATCAGATCTTTTAGGTTGAATTCTTCAATGAGTGAGTGAATGCGGAGATCAAAAGGAGGGATACATGAAGGGCGTGCATGGTAGTTACGCCAGTACTGATCAGATGTCATGAATCGTGCAGGATGTTCGGCATGCGACATTATTTTATAGTGAAGATCTATGGACAACTGCTTGCGTCTGAATTTCAGAGATGGTTCGAAACAGATGGCGTATAAGCTTTGTACTGGAGATGTTCTGAAAGCTCCGCAGCAAATCCGTAGCGCTTGGTGATGGACTGGATCTAATTTCAGTAGCGCAGAAGGTCTTGCTGATCCATAGATAACACAGCCATAGTCAAGTTTGGAACGGATTAAAGCTCTATAAATGCGGAGCATAGAACAACGTTCTGCTCCCCATGAAGTATTGGCCAGGACTTTCAGAATGTTGAGAGCTTTAGCACATTTTTTCTTTAGATTTAAGATATGTGGAAGGAAGTTGAGCTTTCTGTCAAAGATAACACCCAAGAATTTTGCTTCTGGCTCAACGCGGATCGGAGAGCCGTCAAGATGCAGCTCTGGATCAGGATGTAGATTTCTTTTGCGGCAGAAGTGCACGCAGACGGTCTTCTGGTTGGAAAATTTGAACCCATTGCTGTTGGACCACTTTACAATTCTGTTAAGAGCAATTTGGAGTTGTCTCTCAATGTATCTCATATCTTGACCGTGACAGTAGATCATCAGGTCATCAACATATAGGGAACCACGCACTGTGGGAGGAAGTTCTTTTAAAATGGAATTAATTTTTAGGCTGAAAAGAGTAACACTAAGCACTGAACCTTGGGGTACACCTTCTTGTTGTATAAAGGTTTGAGAAAGCACCGGGCCAATCTTGACCTGGAAAGAGCGGTGTTTCAGAAAGTTTTGAATAAAGATAGGTAAGTTACCTCTCAACCCTGTGCTGTGGAGGTCATGAAGAATTCCATGCCGCCAAGTTCTGTCATATGCCTTCTCCATGTCAAAAAAGATTGAAACCAGATGGTTTCTTTTTACAAATGCATTGCGTATTGCAGTTTCTAAAAACAGGACATTGTCCAGTGAAGATCTTCCCTTACGGAAACCACTTTGGTGGGGCGATAGGCAGTGGTTAGTCTCCAGATAGTAGGTGAGACGGTGATTTACCATTTTTTCCATGATTTTACAAAGGCAGCTAGTGAGGGCAATGGGGCGGTAATTTAAAGGATTTTTCGGATCTTTGCCGGGTTTTGCTATAGGGATTACAAAGGCCCTGCACCAGGCGGTAGGATAAAGTTGTTCCTTCCATATCTTATTATACAGAGCGAGAAGGACCAGTAGAGATTCATAGGACAGATGCTTTATCATCAAATAACTTATGCCATCAGGGCCAGGGCAGGTCTTATCAGTGCGAGATATTACACTTCTTAATTCAAACATGGTGAGATCTTTATTATAGGATTGTGCATTAGGATGGGAGAAGTCGATTTGGGTCTTTTCCAAGCGCGTCTTTGTGGGCAGAAATTCTTTTGAGTAATTGTTACTGTCAGATACAGCAGCAAAAGTATCACCTAAAGCATCGGCGATTTCTTCTCTAGTGCTTATCAACTTTCCATCTTTTTCTAGAGCAGAGAGGGGATAATCATTGTAAAGTCCAGAGGCTTTGCGGACTCTTTCCCAAACCTGTTTGCTAGACATTGAGGAGGTAATAGTAGACACGTAGGCTGCCCATGATTTTCTCTGACTTTGCCGTCTCACTTTCCTAGCATTCGCCTTAGCTTTTTTAAAGGCCAGAAGGTTTGCCAGTGTTGGGTATCGGCGAAAGATACGCCAGGCTTTCTTTTGCTCTCTCATAGTTTTATGGCAATCACTGTTCCACCAGGGTTTAGGGAACTTTGGGAACTTTGTCGAGGACTTTGGAATACAAAGTTCAGCTGCTTGTACAATAGTATGGGAGATCATTTTTACTGCTGTATTAATGTCCACATCATTGACCATTTCTTCTGTCAGCACAGCGCAAGAGACAAAAAGATCCCAATCAGCTTTATCATAAAGTAAGCGGGGTTGTCTTGAGATCACAGACTTTCCTGCGATATTTACAATCACTGGGAAATGGTCACTATCGTAAAGATTCTCCCCTACACTGAAGGAGCAAAGGGGGAGTAGAGATGGAGAACAGAGCACCAGATCAATTGCATGAAATGTTCCAGTCGGCTGATGAAAGTAGGTGTTTTCTCCGTTATTAAGCAGACAGATAGAATGATCCTCCATTAGCTGTTCGATCTGCCGGCCCCTTGAATTAGTGTCTCTGCTTCCCCATAAGGTACTATGTGCATTGAAGTCACCTAAAAGCAGAAAAGGTTCTGGGAGCTGCTCTGTTATATTGTCTAGATCTCGCTGATCTACATGCTCATGTGGGGGTAAATAGATAGTGCATACTGAGATTGAAGAACGTAAATTAATCTGAATCCCCACAGCTTGAAGGGAGGTCGTCAAAGGAAGAACAGTGTACGGGTGATTGTGGGAGATGGTAAGGCCCACACCACCACAGGCACGATCCCCAGATGGGTTGTCCCTTCTTACTGTGGTGTATCTCCGTATCTTAGCATGGCTGCTTGGTTTTAACAAGGTCTCTTGAAGTGCAAAGCAGGCAGGTTGGTAGATGTTGATTATATCCTTGATATTATCCAGGTTTTGACGGAAACCCCGGCAATTCCACGAAATAAATGTACCCATTATGGATGCCTGTTTTGGCGGTGTTGTTTTTTTGATTTTCGAGGCAGAAGGTGTTTCGGGAGGGATAACCCTTCTTCAACATCCATTTCATCTGAGTCATCTAGGCGTCCTGAACTCATGCTTGCGATAGAACTTTGACTGGGGGTCCTGGGTTTTTGCTTATTTTTCTCCTTGATATCATCTCTTTGTTTGTTCTGTTGGACATCCTGTTTTCCCTTGGATGTAGTCACCGGTGCACTAGTTTCAGCATCAGGTTTTTTCCCTGATTTTTGGTTTCTAGGATCTACTGTCACTGCTAGTTCTTTTTTCTGTGCGGTAACTGTAGTTTGCGTTGATATTGATCTGAATGATTTAGTTGCAGATGCGTAAGATTTATTAAGTTTTGGCTGGTTAGAGAGAACAAGTCTTCTAGCTTCTGCAAATGATATCTTTTGTGTAACTTTAATGTTTTGAATTTGTTTTTCTGTCTGCCATTTCGGACATGATCTTGAAAAGGCTGGGTGTTCGCCTTTACAATTTATACATAAGAGGGCAGCAGAGCAGCCTTCACTGGCATGTCCTACGATGGAACATCGAGCACACGTGAGGCTGCCGCGACAAGAGGTCTTTCCATGTCCAAAGCGCTGACATTGGAAGCAACGCATTGGATTCGGTATATACGGCCTGACTGAACAGTTTAGGTATCCAGCTTTGATGTTTTTCGGCAAGTTAGGAGACTTGAAAGTAAGTATGACATGTTTAGTGGGAATGAGTTGACCGTCTTTCCGTATTTTGATCCTACGAGCACCGCACACGTTTTGATCTGCCAACTCTTTAACGAATTCCTCTTCAGTTACTGATAGTAAGTCTATTTCAGAGATTACTCCTCGGGACGAGTTCAGAGTATTATGTGGTTTAACTTCAATGTTTGCTTGTCCTAATTTGGTTAGTTTCAAAAGATTTTCAGATTGTTTTCCGGACGCAGTTTCAATCAAAAGGTCTCCAGATCGAAGTCTCTTAATATTTTTCAGTTCTCCTACAGAAGACAAAAGATGTTTGTTTATTACAAAGGGTGACATTTTTTTCAATTCTTCGGAGCTGGTAATAATTAAGAAACGTGGACAAGATAGATCTGATACAGTGCTTTCTATGTCACTTCTTAGTCTTTTGGTCACAGTCGGAGTATCGGATACATTGTTGGAGCAAGAAGGTATCATAGCATTCATATTGAAATGGAAAAAGATTCGGGTCCGACCGCCCCACCCACCATGGAGCCCAACAAGGGGACGCAGATTTCTACGCCAGGGCTAGCCGGACCTATACGCAGACTGAAGTCCCACAGTCGGCTTTCCCGAAAGCGGGTACTCCCGAGAGCTTGTCCCCAAGCCACTGACACTAAGGACTAGTGACCAGCCGGTTGACACCTGTGAGGACGACAAAGTGCCTCCCGTTTAACTGAAGCGGAGGCCAAAGCAGTGTGTTGGGGACAGTACCTCGCCCCTCAACTACCAGGACCCTCTTTTCCAGTGACACGGGTCTCCACGCACGGCAAACACGTGGGCAGTTTTCTCGTCACTCAAGAACCAGAGACAAGGGCTGTTCCAGTCTCTCATAACGAGCCCCAACCTCCGAAGAGGAGAACCACAAGGGAGAAAGAAAGGAAGAAAGCTTCAGCTCAGAGCAGAGGAGACGGGAAAGAGGATAGATCACTGGGGCTCCAGGATTGTGACACCCGTCTCACCAAGAAGATGATCCCCTGAAGGGCTAGGGCACCTCGGGATTGCCACACCCGTACTCACAAAAGTGAGCCCCTGAGGGGTAACCTCTCATTGGTGGTTTGCAGAAACCAACATGACTGAGAAAAGAAGTCACCACTATTTCTACTGGCTTACCGCAGTGCTGTCCATGACACTACCGGCTATTCTCCATCTCGGATGCTGTTCGGTCATGACCTTCGTCTGCCTTGTGATCTTTTGCTTGCTCATTCTCAGGATGCGCCTTCATCGCCTGAGAATACATTCAAGTTCTCCAGGACCGATTTTAAGTAATGCACAATTTTGCTCGAGGGCGGGTCAAGTTGGTGACGGAGAACATGAAGACTCGTCCAAAGCTACTGGATATCGCTCAATGAAGGAGACAAGGTGTGGTTGTGGAATCCAAATCGACGAAAAAGACTCCGTCCGAAACTATACTCACTTTGGGGTGGTCCGTACACAGTCCTAAAAGGGCAAAACGACGTCGTAGTACGGATCCGTAAGGCATCGAATTCTTAGCTTAAAGTCGTTCATTGCGAATGGTTAGCTCCTTACTATGGTCATAGTAAGCAGTGTATATAATGTAAATTGTAAAATACCATAGCCCTTTTTTATTTCTAATCTTGGTAGTTTTTTATTTGTATTTAGTATTTGATAGCATTTGATTTGTGTTTAGTTTTTATAGTATTTGATTTGTTTTAAATTACTTATTGCAATTATTGTTTATGTTATTTGTTATTGTAACGTAATGTTTGTTAATGCATTGATGCCTTAGTTGTAAGTTCGGTTAAAGAAAAAATACAGGAGCACGCGCATTTAATAAATAGGTATCTCGTAATTGTACTCTTTTGCTTTCCAAAAACCTTGAGAAAATAAAAATCACCAGTATGTTCACGTACATAATTAAAATGCTTTAAAAAGCCGGACAGAAACATCTTAGTTCAGTTGTTTATTTAGTTTTTATTGTTGACTGGACCGATTTCGCGGTGAGATCGGATTAGCTTTCTCTGCGCTTTGAATTGTGTTCTATTTAACGTTTTAGTAGTTTATAGTATAACTACAGTGTGATATTGGGATATTGTACGGATATCTGTGAGGCAAAATTTCAGCATTTTGTTTTATTTCTTGGGGTAAGAATACATTTTACTAACTTTCATCAGACTTGTCCATTCAATCTATTACGAACCCGTACGCATGCAGAAATATATTTAAAATAAAGCTTCTTGGAGAATAAATTATAGAAAAATATGTGACTAATAAATAGTAATGCAAATTATGAAATGCTGTCAAATTTAGTAAATGAGGAGATAATTTTTGGGTTACATAATTACATAGCATATGATATATGTGAGAAGTAATATCATCATAACCAGATGTTATGAAAACTTTTAAAAGGTGAGATAAAACTATAACTTCAAATAACTAAATCTTGATATCTCTGTAACACCGTATTTGCAATGAATGCGGTCCGGATTCGCAGGCCGCATAAAATTGCTTTTATGATTAAAAATTATAAATATTTTAATGAAATGTGTTATGAATATATATTGGTAATAGAGAAAGAGATCTAACATTCAAAGGTCATATTGTGTCCGGATGATTATCAGTAAAGCTCTGAGCGCTAGGTTGTACAAAATACACGTTGCGATATCGAACTGACAATTAGTCTAATATGGGGTATGATCCCTTCTCACAGCCAGGCAGATTACGCAACGTGAAGACATACTTCAGGAGGCAATTGAGAAGTCTCTGTGGTGGTCTATATCAAGTATCAACTGCAAGGCAGTTTTCAAGTCTTGAATGGTTCTCGGAGAGATATGAAATTCGCTCCCCAAGAGCAACCCATACATGATCTGTACGGTTAATGTCAGGAGATCCGACTGCGCAGTGAATGCAGCGAATAACCTCAGTTTATCGCTAATCGTCGACTAGCTGAGCTCTCTGTTGTCAAGTGTTGTAATTCATTAACAGGAACCCACTACCAACTGCACAGCTGAAAATTCGGAAAGAAGTACATACGAGTCCTTCCAACATAATGCCTTACCAAACCATAACATCTCCTTAACTGTAAAAGTACTTTTCTCTGACGAGAAGAACGGTATCAGGCTCTCTTCAGATACAGGTCTACAAATAGTGCCCAGGCTGAATCTCAACTCATTTGTAAGAAGCATGGGGCTTCACTCTTAAGGTCTTCCTTTTGACTAAAGTATATTTTATTTTAAAACTTTACTATCATCTCTTATTTTACACTTCCGGCCAGAATTAAGGTGTGAATATGTTTATGCAAATTGTACTTGCTAACGCTTAAGTATTAAAGTTGTGGCTTTTTGCCAAGAACAGAGTAAACGGACAGAGAATGAGCTATCTTGCCACGAGTTTTCACACGAGCTTGCCATCAGTTACTGTCCGCCTTTAAAGCCAGAGGTTTTAGTCCTCTTGAACGCTAAAGACGTATTGTAGATTTCCGCAGTTTGCGTACTACAAGCGCAGTAATTTAAACGGCTAGTCTTAGTGTTAGTCATCTGTGTAAGATATTAAATGTTAGCTCTTATTTAAATTTAGTTAGTAGTACTATATTTTTACGTTCAGACCACAAGGGGTTGGTCTTTGTATACCGAAGTGCGGGAGCGACTGTGAAAATGTGGAAAAATAAAGGGTAAATTAAACCCTTCTCATCTTGCCGTCTTTGCTACACTCCATAAGACACAGTTTGCAATCAAACTCACTGTCCAGTCAGGACACGTCACGTTCGCCAAACAGATAAAAAGAAATATGAGTCCTGATATACTGAAGCCCGGCCTAAGGGGGATGTTGCCTGCACCATGCTATAAAAGGCCTGTACCATGCTTTAAAACCTGTACCAACCTTTGCTACACTGCATAGGACATAGTTTGCAGTCAAACTCAGTGTCCAGTCAGGATACGTCATGTTCGCCAAAAAGATAAAGAGAAATAGAAGTCCTGATAGCGCCGCTCGAAGGAGAAGACCCATGGCCGACTTTGAAGAGGATGCTGATGAACCCGTGGTATCGGCTCAAAATTTTGAAATGCTAGCTGCCATCCTAGAAGAATTCGGGTTCATCGTCCAGACCATGCGAGCATCAATGAACTGACAGCGAGCTTCGGTGGGAATTCACAGGTGAATAAATTTTTGGAAAAATTAGATGACCACTTTACGTTGTATCCAGTCCATGAGTTCCAAAATGTGACTTTGGCTACTAGCGCTTTGAGGGATCAAGCATTTAGTTGGTTCAAGTGCATCGGAAAAAATCTCTTGAGCCAACTGGAGGTCCTACCTATACTTACGAAAATTACAAGACCTCCTTAGTAAAGGCCTTCCCAGTAGTAAGAAATTGTACGAAATTAGAAGCGGAAGCCTTCAGCACATACCAGCAAAGAATTGAAGACCTCTCAAGCTTCATTTTGCGAAAAATACAATAATTTTAAATTTCTCTATGGAAGCCGGCCGGATCCTGAAATAATAGAAATAATTTTGTCTTAGTTACTTTCCCAGGTACAAGAATTTATCGAATTAAGGAATCCGACGACTTTGGAAAAGTTATTTGAGGGCGATCCAGGTTAAGATCACGGCTATGGAAGCAAGTCGAATCAGTGGGCAAAGAATCCTGAATATTAAAAAAGAAACCAGCGAACGTCAGTTAAAAAATGAGCCAGACACAAAGTTTGAAGGCCAGCGGAAAGGCCTGGAAAAGAAGAAAGAAAATTTAAGCTGAAACGACTTTCTGCTGAAGGGAGGGTTCGGAAGTCCGAAGACCAAGAAAATCCCTCTATCATCAACCTCAATGCAGTTGTTGTGAAAAATTTAGTTCTGCCGAAGATTGAAGTCTTAACAAACAATATTCCAGCCACCGCCCTCCTGGATACAGGAGCTCAGTGTAGCTTTGTGGCAGAAGAATTTTTTAAATTATATTTTCATCGGTATAGAGTCTTCAGTTCGAATAATACGACGGTTATAGCAGCCTAGAAGGAAAAGTACAAATGTATAGGTAAAGTATCATTGTATATCCGCATTAAGGCTGAGCAGGTAAAAATTATGTTCCTTACTGTAAGAAATCTTCAAGCAAATATAATATTAAGAGTAGATTTTCTTTCAGTGTTCGAGGGAATACTAGATTTCAGTCATGCATCTCTTAAGCTAAGAATGAAACCGGATCCCCCCAATAAACCACGAACACCTGCCAACTGAAGAGCAAGAAAAACTACGCCAAGTGGTAAGTGAATCTTCTACTTTGTTCAGTGATATTCCCGGACTCACGCAAGCGACTAACCATGAAATAAATACGGGAGATTCACAGCCAGTTCGCCACAAGGCATACCCCTACGACAAGTCTAAAGAAAAAATTATAGAATGGAATATTAAAGATATGCTAAGTAAAATGATCATTACGCCCATCTCCAATGTTAGCCCGGTTGTTTTATTTAAGAAAAATAATGATTATCAGGTTACATACCAAAAAAGGTAGCGTTTTGCAATATATTATCGGAAATTAAATAGCCTTACAAAGTATCCGGTTTACCCACTACCCATTATTGAGTAAATCTTGCGAAACATAACTGAACTTTCGCATTTTTGCCTATGCCGTTTGCCTGTCAGGCGCTCCAGCAACATTCCAACGTTGTGTGGGCATTGTTTTAAGACCCGTCCTCGGGATAAGACTTTTATTTATTTAGATGACATTATTGTTACTAGTGATAATTTAGAACAACACATTAGCGATTTAAAAGAAGTGTTTTCATTGTTAAATGAGGCCGATGTAAAAGTTAATGCTGAAAAGTGCAAATTCGCAGTCACAGAATTACGTTATTTGGGAAATAAAATTTGGGAAAAAAATGCCTCTGATTATTCCGTAGGGGAAGCTATTTACCAAAATGGGCAGCCCGTGGCATTCTTTAGTCGTACTTTAAATGATACTCAAAGAAATTATTCAAACATAGAAAGGGAAACACTAGCGGTTCTGTTAGCGGTACAAAAGTTCCGAGTTTATTTTGGAAGTTCTCCAGTAACGGTCTACTCTGACCATGCGACGATCGATAGATTATATTCAGGAAAGAATCTATCGCTAAGATTAATATCATGAGCACTTAAATTACAAGAATATAATTTGATAATTAAACACACGCCGAGAAATGAAAATGTCGTAGCAGATGCCCTGTCAAAAATCAAGATAGATGATGAAAAGTATGGTATTATCCAAATAATACGACGGTGACAGCAGCCCAGGGAGAAAGATGCAAATGTATAGGTAAATTACCACTGTATATCCGCATTAAGGACGAGCAGGTAAAAATTGTAATCTTTTTGTAAGAAATTTTCAAGCAAGCGTAATATTGGAAGTAGATTTTCTTTCAGCGTCCGAACAAATACTCAATTTCAGTCAAGTATCAATTAAGCTGACCATGAAACCGGTGCCGGAAGTTAAAGCGGACCGTCTCACATTGAATCTCGAACATCTGCCAACTGAAGAGCAAGAAAAACTGCGCCAACTGAAGAGCAAGAAAAAAGTGGTAAATGGATTTTCTACTTTGTTCAGTGACATTCCTGGATTTGTACAAGTGACTGAACATGAAATAAATACGGTAGATTCACAGCCAGTTCGCCACAAGGCTTACCGCTATGACAAGTCTTAAGGAAAATAATAGAATGGCATATTATAGATATGCTAAGTAAAACGATCATTACGCCCATCTTCAGTGCTAGCCCGGTTGTTTTATGTAAGAATAATAACGATTATCCGGTTACACACCCAAAAAGGTGGCGTTTTGCAATAGATTATCGGAAACTAAATAGCCTTACTAAGTATCCGGTTTATCCATTACGCATTATTGACGAAATCTTGTTAAACATAACTTCCACTAAATATATGACTACATTAGATTTAACATCTGGGTATTTTCAAATAGGTGTAAAACCTGAAGATTTACCAAAGACCACTTTCATAACTAAGTCTGGCACTTATGCATTTTTGCGTATGTCGTTTGGCCTGTCAGGCGCGCCAGCAACATTCCAACGTTGAGTGGACATTGTTTTAAGGCCAGCTCTCGAGAAAAGCACTTTTAATTATTTAGATGACATTATTGTTACAAGTGATAACTTAGAACAACACTTTAAAGACTCTAAAGAAGTGTTTTCATTGTTAAATGAGGCCGGTCTAAAAGTTAATGATAAAAAGTCCAAATTCGCAGCTACAGAACTACGTTATTTCAGGTATAAAATTTCCCAAAAAGGTATCAAAACCAACAAATAAAAAATAATTGCAATTCAGAATTATCCGCCGCCAAATACGGCAAAAAAATTCTTCTTTTCCAGGGCTCTGTTCATACTGGAGAACTTTCTAGGGTCGTTTATAAAGGATTTTCCCACCCGTGCCGAACCGTTATTGAAATTAAAACCAAAGAAGGGAAGATTTTCGTGAACAGCCGAAGCTAACACAGCTTTTGAAAAATTAAAACAAGCGTTAACGTAAGCCCCTGTGTTGCAATTTCCCGAAAATGGTGAACCTTTAGAAATCGTGGCCGATGCCTCTGATTATGCCGTAGGGGCACTTCTTTCCCAAAGTGCGCAGCCCGTGGCATTCTTTAGTCGTACTTTAAAGGGTATACTCACAGAAATTGCTCAGCGACAGAAAGGGAAACACTTGCGGTTCTGTTAGCAGTACAGCAGTTCCGGGTCTATTTTGGAAGTTCTCCAGTAACGGTCTACTTTGATCATGCGGCGGTCGCTAGGTCATATTCAGAAAAGAATCTATCGCCCAGATTAGTACGATGGGCTCTTAAATTACAAGAATATAATTTGAAAATTAAACACACGCCTGGGAAGGAAAATGTCGTAGAAGATGCCCTGTCAAGAATCAAGATAGATGATGAAGGGAATAGTGTTAAATTGGCAATGCTCACATCCCATATGATACATTCACGTGAGACATTAATAACGGAACCGGGCAAGGATTCGGAATTTAAAAATATATATGATTATTTAAGAGATCCCGAAAACTTTAGCCACCAAGATATTGTAGCGATACGAAATAGGGCGGCCTATTACGAACTGATAGAGGTCTATTATTTTATGCGAAAACTACGAATAAAAACAATGCAAATGTGACTTCGTAATCGAATGTGATACTAGAAGTATCGAATATAAATTGAGTCTGCATAAATTTAACTAACATAAAAATTAGTGGTGTACATTGCGTTTACTCTTTAAGATAAGAATAGCAAAATGGTTGACTTACCCAATAACTCCCATGCATGAGACTTGTAGATATCGTTTAAAGACACATTTATTTTAGCATAAGAAACTTCTCTGGGTTATTCATATATCAATGCAGGTTACAAAAACTATTCATGAAGGACTTACAGATGCTGTCTGATATGATAGACAAGCATGTTATTAACATTGTTCATTTTTAATGGAAAGTGCAGTTTCCTAATCTGAAATCATCGATGACACAATACTTCTTAATCATTACCAAAATGCCTATTTAAGGTGAGGCGTATTTTCCGCGATAGAAGAGAGCATTTTCTTGTATCTATACCCAATTATCGAGCACATAGCCGTCACTTTCGACGCTACGGGTTGCGAAGATTAAACACATTGAACACAAAGCACAAGAGGTATTTTCTTCTGAGGTAGATTCGTCATTTCATCCAGAGTTCTTATCCCTCAATTATGCACTTTTCATTAAATTGAAACTTGACTTCTCCTCCATCTCAGGTAACATATCATAGCGATGAGTCGATGCTTCCAAAATGGGATGGCGCGAGACGTGTGTGGCCTCACACGCTCGATAGAATAACGTTACGCAGAAAGAGAGAAAGAACCTGTCCGTCCAGTGTTTTTATACAATGCGGCGCACGTGGTGGCCCGCGATTACGATTACATCGGCGATGACGATACACTACGCGCAGTGAGAATTCCATGTTCTCACATTCCCTCCGGCCGAGGAAAAAAAATGTTCCATCACTGCACACCTGACATTATTGTCCAAAACTGAACACAGTTGAGCTCTTATCTACACTACCTACACATTTCATATTCCTTGAAAATAACTGCACTCTACGCATTTCGGTTGCATTCTCCACATATTTGACATTACTTGAGAAAACACTGCACTTAAAACATTTTGTGATACATATTTGTTTTACACTCGTAAATTATTATTATTTTCTGAAGTACTCATGCATGTTTACTCTTACCTAAATTACCACTACAGATGTGATTCCATAATTTTTTTTTTACATTTGACATATATAATTTATTAATCACATGTGATACAATAATCAATTAATCACTAATGACATTGCATTAACAATTTGATGTTACTCCTCTTAACAATTGTTTACATTATCTTATTCTTTACATTTTATAATCACATTCACTATTTCATTCTTTAGCTACATTTATCATTTGATCATATACATTTCACACATATATTTCATATACCAATATTTCATGACATTGTTACAAGCTACATTTGTATTAGATCCATTACTAAATTACATACCTTCAATTTGATTCAGCAGTAAGACAAGGAGATTTGAAACACACTTTTTTTTTAATCTGCTACCTAGAACAATCAATGATATCCTGCATAGTACAAATCAATTCTTCTGGTATATGGACCAGCCAACTCTACCAAAATCGTGCAATTAGGGCTTTATTACACTAACTGACCCATACTACACGATCATCATTCATTATCTAGTTTGTACACATGCTACATGCTTATCATAACCACAACTTCTTTACACCTTTTTTTGATTTAACTCACTGATCTACAATTTACAATTGTGTTACGCTCCTAATCCTCATTTTGTGTCGAATCTGTTCTTGAAGGCTTTTGTAAAAACAATTTGCTTACGTGAACTTTATTACTTTTGTTGTCTAATTGTATTATGTAATTATCATTTCGTAGCTAGCACACAATAATAACTTTCACCTGCTATATTATGGAAAATATCTGAAATCTTAGGCAAACATATTTGATATGATTCAGTTATGCAATTTAGCAATCTATAATCTACTGCCATTCTAAATTTTAATTTACTAGGACCAGCATTAGGTGGTGATTTCTTTTTGACAAAAATTACTTAAAAGCTTGTAAGGTTTTAGTTAAACTAACAAAGTTTTTTTTTAATTTAAATCTTTCTATCTCTTCTCTGTTTCAACTTCCCGTCAGAAGAAGCGCGCTTTTCAGCTTATGCTAATTTGAAGTACAGCCAAGTACTATTTAAACCAGAGGTAGAAACCTCTCAGTGTGTGAGAGCTTTTAGTCTCGGATCACGGTCATTCTGTTCGACGTTCGCCTGACCAGTTAGCAGCTAAAATTATAAGCCATAGTGCTTACTACGTGATTGCATATTGAAATAAATTGAAGTGCGCTAGTATTAGTATTTCTTGCTACGCACCATTTAGTTAGAGGCCAACTCCGCGATTTGCTCTGTGAGCAAAGTTTAATTAAATTTCTATTTAGTTTTAGTATCAAATTTGTTTGATTGTTAAGTTAGGCCCAAGTGTGGTCTTTTACTTTCTGTATCCCTCCCGAGTTGGGAAGTGTGTAAATAATAGTGATTTAATAAACGAGGATACGTAATCCCTTTCAAGTGCAGTTATTCTCCAACACAGTATCTACACCAGAACAAAGCTCATTTCAGCTCCCTGTTCCAGATCAGGACTTTAGGTTGAGTTACTTCAACATGTTTGCTAAAGCTATGCACAGAACACTCAGTCCTGACAAGCTGTAACTCGATGTAGATCGCTCTATAATACCTGCTTCTAGCAATTTGGCTATCTCCTCTTGCGCATATTTTTAGCAATGCGAGGAATAGTGTATGGTCTAGTCTGAATTGGAAAGTTATGTAACAAATTAAATTGTGGCACGACAGAATCAGTCTCGCCCAGAGTGATGTAAGATTTTGAAAACACAGCTGAATTTCTCATGAGCATTTCAATCATCTTATTTTTTTGTTCTGCTTCTAAATGACTTAAATCAAAATCCTCTGTGCTTAATTCCTCCTTCCTTAACTGTTTAATTTCTTTCAAAGTTATATGGTTAATTTGTAAATTTTGTTGCTCTCTAGGTTTTTCAAATTGTTTTTCTTCTACTTTATACACCTTACCAATCTTTTCACCCTTTCTTTAAATGATTGTGGAATTGGAATTGTTTTCAATTACGGTGAAAATATATTGCCTATCACTTATCTCATGAATTGAGTCAGTCATACCTATTTTGCCCACTTTGCGTCTATCTGGTGAAAACATTATTTGCTGTTCTTTCTGCATATTAACTGGAATGCTTAACTTTACTATCTCCGCTGTATTTGGAAAAAATCTAGTATTTAATACTACTCTTACAATACCCGACTCCTCTGGTCGACTATTCTTGTTTACCTTTTCTGCATTAATGTTAGTACAATTTTGTTTATCTAGGAGATCAAAATAAGTGTTATCAATGATTAACTGATTTTTATTTGCATCTATAAGTATCTTATTTTTTTGAATGAAATCATACCCTAAAATCATTTGATAATTTGTGTTCCAATTATGTTGTGTAACAAAAAATTGGTTGGCCAGCCATTTATTTCCTAAATTAAATTTTAAGTATACAGGAGATAAATATGGGATGGTAGCATTATTTAGTGTATGTATTCTTACTGATCTGCTTAAGTAATGAATCTTTGTATAATTTTTTTATTTTCTGCAAGGTGTCTGGCTGTCTCAAGCTTAACATTGCACCTGTATCAAGCAATGCTTCTACCCTAAAGTCAGCAAATTTAATTTCTATTATTGGTAATTCTGTTATAATATTAGTCTGGCAAGAAGCTACCAATTTTTATTCACTACTTTCTTTAATTTTGTTTCTGAAGCCTTCATGTGTATTTGGCCTATCTGTGTTCCTTATTTTCTTACTTTTGTCTTGTTTCCCCCAAATTCTTTTATGGGCACTTGAGTAATACTTAATGTATCTCGGAGATCTGCAAGTACCCTTTACTAGTTTAAATTATTCCTACGAATATTGTATCTTCTGTTCTGTGGCCTATTTCTACTACTGTTCTGTAGTCTATTACCTCGAGTGAAAGCATACTGACCATTATATCTATTCCTTCTATTAATAAAGTTACCCCTATAGAAATTTCTCCTGTAGTTGTTTCTAGCTTGTCTATGATATTGAAAATTATTGTTTGAAGGAAAATAAGGACACTCTGTAGTCCAATGATTCTGCTGGCAAATATGACAAGATTCTCTATTATTACTATCTTGAGTGGCATTATTTTCTAGTCTAGTTACATTGTTCCCACTACCATTAGGTAAAATTGTATTAAATGTTTTTGACAAATCCTCAATGGCTCTATTAGTTTGCATCTGGTGCACTATTAACGTATTTATTTCCGGTGAAAAATCATGCGTCTGTGAATTATTAGCAGAATCCTCCAATGCGTTTTCTATGTTCTTTGCCTGTTTAACAGCAGTAGCAAAATCAACAGGTCCTAGTTTTTTCAACCTCCAGTCTTAAATCTGGTCGGAGAGCTTCTATGAATTTTAAAAGCATAGCTTTTTCAGTGAGGTTTTTACCTCTTCACTCGAACTAGGATAGCACCCAAAATATTTTGTAGCATAAGCATTCACTTTATCAGCTAAGTCTTCGACTGACTGATTTGGAGTCTGTCTAATTGAGGTAAAATTGTTTTGAATCGTGTCAAATGACTGAGATTTTGCAAATTTGTTACTTAGTAATTTTTTTAACTCATCAAATGACATATCTTTACATGATTCACTATCCATTACAAATTTTAATGCTTTACCCCTCAACTGAAGTTTTAACACCAGACTTTTTCTTTGCTCATTCCAGTTCTTTAAACTAGCCATTTGACACAACTGATCTAGAAAAAATGTTACATTTTCATCATGCTCCCCAGAAAAAGTAGGCAAAGCAGTTGCAAGACTCATATTCATGATATTATTTTTCTTAGCCATTCTGAATTAATTTACTTTCCTTTAGTTCCACTATAAATTACTATTATTATTAATACTACTACATAGTACATTCCTAAATACACTATTGTAACTTCTATCAAAATTCTGTTTTACATGCATGGATGCAAGTTATTACATACTCACTGTCACACATTATGACATACATTCAGGAATAATTTCTTAAGTACTGACCAATTTTGAACTGATATTACTACTTTCACACATATATTTTTAATCATTAAATCATTTCACATTAGCAGAAAACATAGTCATATGGAATTCTATTTTTTATATGCATGTGCAATTTTCAACTTAAATCTTTTTAATGATTTATATCGGATAGTCACAAAATTTCAAATATTTAAGCAATCATCAATAATATTCACATACTGGAATCACATGTGTAGCTATATTAGTAGGCATATGCATAAAATGGTTCTCAACCTGCAATCATTTTCTATCCTCTTTAACAGGACCAAAAATTAAAATTCTAATCAAGAATTTTTTGTCACGGCACCATTAATGTGGTGTTGCATATGTGACTCCCTAATCCAATGTGATACTAGAAGCATCAAATATAAATTGAGTCTGCATAAATTTAACTAACCTAAAAATTAGTGGTGCACATTGTGTTTACTCTTTAAGATAAGAATAGCAAAATGGTTGACTTACCCAATAACCCCCATGCATGAGACTTGTAGATATCGTTTAAAGACACATTTATTTTAGCATAAGAAACTTCTCTGGGTTATTCATATATCAATGCAGGTTGCAAAAACTATTCATGAAAGACTTACAGATGCTGTCTGATATGATAGACAAGCATGTTATTAACATCGTTCATTTTTAATGGAAAGTGCAGTTTCCTAATCTGAAATCATCGATGACACAATACTTCTTAATCATTACCAAAATGCCTATTTAAGGTGAGGCGTATTTTCCGCGATAGAAGAGAGCATTTTCTTGTATCTATACCCAATTATCGAGCACATAGCCGTCACTTTCGACGCTACGGGTTGCGAAGATTAAACACATTGAACACAAAGCACAAGAGGTATTTTCTTCTGAGGTAGATTCGTCATTTCATCCAGAGTTCTTATCCCTCAATTATGCACTTTTCATTAAATTGAAACTTGATTTCTCCTCCATCTCAAGTAACATATCATAGCGATGGGTCGATGCTTCCAAAATGGGATGGCGCGAGACGTGTGTGGCCTCACAAGCTCGATAGATCGACGTTACGCAGAAAGAGAGAAAGAACCTGTCCGTCCAGTGTTTTTATACAATGCGGCGCACGTGGTGGCCCGCGATGACGATACACTGCGCGCAGTGAGAATTCCATGTTCTCACAGGCGGCCTATTATGAACTGATAGAGGTCTATTATTTTATGCGAAAACTACGAATAAAAACAATGAAATCCGATCTGTTATCTCAGCTAGTCCCAGGTTAAATATATTACGGGAATTGCATGATTCGCCCCTTGCAGCTTATGGTGGCATTCGGGAAACCATCCAACGCGTACGCGAAGCAGTTTATTTTTCTGAACTGCAAAAAATCATAAGGGCGTATGTCCAGTCTTGCCCAACATGCTAGCTAGTTAATTATGTTAATTTCCGCTCGGTTGGGTTTCTAAATAACATTAAATCAGATTTTTCAAATGAAATAATTGGCGTCGATTTATTGGGTCCTTTCCTGAAAAGTCAATTAAATAAAAGTCGGTATCCTTGTTATGGTTGGCCATTTTAATTTAAATGGTCCGAAATTGTTCCCCTAAAGCGAGCCTCTACGAAATTAGTTACTGATTGTATTTTAAATAAATATATTTTAAAATACGGGACGCCTCTAAAATTTATATCGGATAGTGTTCCTTAATTTATAAGCAATATTTTTAAGAGATATGTCAAAAACTGGACATACGTCATTTAAAACTTGTCCCGTATCGGCCGCAATCAAATATAGCGGAACGGGTCAACAGAAACATAGTGAAAATTATTCGTAGTTATGTTAAAAATTTACACAAAAGCTGGGATAACTATGTCAATGAATTAGCTCTCGCCCTTAGGACCCCCAAACACGACACGGCGGGAAAACTCCTGCTGAGTTATTCTTAGACAGGAAGATTATAACCCCACTGGGCAAATTGTTTTATGTTCAAGAAAGGCCCCCTCAATTTCAAATGGCGGATATACAAAAGTTAATTAAGGGGGCAAAGGAAACCGCTGAAAACAAAAAAAGAAAACAAAAATCACAAAGATCACAAGAACAAAAATCACAAAGAAAACAAAAACTTTATTATGATATGAAAAGACGAGAAGTATTGTATAATGTGGGAGATAAAGTACTTAAGCTGAAACATTCACTTTCCTTACCTCCAGAAGGTAAGGTAGCCAAGTTCTCTCCACGGTTTGAAGGACTGCTTTCTATTGAGAAAATAGCCCAGGCAGTAGTGGTTTTAAGAGCTTAGAATGGCAAAATAATTACGGCAAATATCGATCAAATTAAGCTGTATTACAATCGAAATAACATGAGAGTATTTGGAGATCTTTTGCAGGATCCAGCACGACAGGCACCATCTAAACACATGGAACAACAACAACGATGGCCACATGTAAACATACGAACAAGAAAAGAAAAGGCCCCCGATGGAAGACCGGAGGTAAGAAGAAAAGAAAGCTTTTCCCCGACCAGAAAAGAGATGCCCCGACCAGCTCCAACAGGAGGAAGACGGAAATTCTAACAGTAAGAAGAGGGCGAGAAGAAATGGCTGCAATCAGAGAACCTATGAGAAAAGAAATAACGAACCTATAGAAAGGATTCTACGCAGCAACTGCCCACGAATTCGTCCGGGGAATGCAGTTCCAGACTCAAGGCGGGACGGAAATCTCGATCAGCGAGCGACCAGGACCCGGCAACAGTGGACCAAAGATGTCCGAGGTTTTCAAGAGTACGGCCCACCAAGCGACCTTCACAACAATCGGAGGATAAGAAGAAGGGTCTTTAAGGGTCAATTCAACTTAAGTGCTGTCTTCTGAACGTTTTAAGAATGGGCGGCAAGACGCATGGCTGACTATCACAAAGATAAGTAACACTTTATGTTACTTTGAACCTTTAAGTTAATTTTTCGTTCTTACTGCAAGTGGCAGAACATAAGGAGACGTTTTACCTCATGTTAAATTTACCTTTATTGCCAAAAAGGTGAGAAATGAGTTATACCTATTTGTTACTATGTTTTTCAACTACTCGCTAGTAATCTAAAATTATTGTGTAATAGTAAAGTGTAAATACTTGAATATTGTAAAAGATTTTGCAACTGTATAAGAAAAATACCTTAAGAACATTCTAAAAATGTTGTATAAAGCTTTATTTAAAGGATTCTGTTAAGAAAAGACATTTTAGTATGAAGGACTTGTGAAATGGCGTTGTTAAATATAAAAAAACAGCACTTGCTTTCAATAGGAAAAAGTTAACTGTATGTTTTCAAATGTGTAGAACTAATGGCATGTTAATGTGTTCTTATATACATGTGAACTGTTCCGTTAAAATTTAAGAAGTACTGTGATATGTTAAAAGGAGAAATATTGTATAAATGCTAAATTTCAAAACATAATGCTATGACTGAGGAAAATAAAAGCGTTACGCATTGTGAATAATTGCTAAATTTGGAATGAATGAAGATAGACTCTCTGAAGGTACACTGCAAAGTTAGCCACTTATTATAGAATAGTACCTTAGGGTTCAGAAATGAATATAAGGTGTGTTCTGAGGTCTTGTTATGTTGAATTTTAACACGTTGGTGTTTTGATAATAGGCGGTAGTGTTGAACACTCGTATATAGACACGTCCGTGTTTAGTGTTTCTCCCTTTACAACACATTTCAGAGACGTATAATGGCATGAATGAAATAAGAATAGAGTTTTAAGAGAAAAAATATACGTGTTCATGTTACTTGCCATTTGAATTACTTGACAAATGGATTAAAACTAGTTTTCCTTCCAGGGATCTGGAAGGTACTGATAAGAGACAATTTCCTGTTTTTAAGTACTGAAACAGATGACGAATAGTTGTCTCTGGAGAAAATGTCGTAAAACTGCTTTTTACTTAATTTCTAGGTTGGAAAGTATAGTGAGGAGTTATCGTAAAAGATTGACCTGGCGTTAGACTTAGAATTTAGGATTAAAAGTTTTCAACAAGGTCGTTTAGACCTTAGTTTCAAGCTTATTACGTCTGGTGGGAAGTATGTAAGGATCTTAAGTTTGACTAACGCTTATTTTATTTTAAAACTTTACTATCATCTCTTAATTTCGACTTTCGTCCAGAATTAACACGTGAATATATTTCTGCAAATTGTACTTTCTAACGCTTAAGTATTTAAGTTGAGGCTGTTTGCCAAGAGCGTAGTCCTTCTTTGTCTTAGGATTCTCATGGAATGCTCATCACTCTGGTCTTGTTGAGAACTTGTCAGATGTTTTACCTTTGTCCTTTTTGCTGCTTTTCTCCTTTTCTTTTGCTCCGTTTTCTTTTCAATGATTATTCCCACTTCCAGATTCATACATGTCATGTGCCCTAGGGCTTGATGTCAAGAACCGGCAAAGTTGCTCTGTGCAATAATTCGGCAATAATATCAGTCTTAGATGAGAGCGTAGTAGACGGAGAGAGTGAGCCATCTTGCCACGAGTCTTCACGCGAGCTTGCCGTCAGGTATTGTGTGTCTTTAAAGCCACAGGTTTTAGTCCTTTTGAAAGCTAAAGACGTATTGTAATTTTCCGCAGTTTGCGTACTACAAGCGCAGTAATTTAAACTGCTAGTCTTAGTGTTAGTCATCTGTGTAAGATATTAAATGTTAGCTCTTATTTAAATTTAGTTAGTAGTACTATATTTTTGCGTTCAGACGACATGGGGGTGATCTTTGTATACCGAAGTGCGGGAGCGACTGTGAAAATGTGGAAAAATAAAGGGTAATTTAAACCCTTCTCATCTTGCCGTCTTTGCTACACTCCATAAGACACAGTTTGCTATCAAACTCACTGTCCAGTCAGGACACGTCACATTCGCCAAACAGATAAAAAAAAAATATGAGTCCTGATATACTGAAGTCCGGTCTAAGGGGGATTTTGCCTGTACCATGCTAAACGCACTCTCTTGTGTACTGTTGTGAGCGATACGCAAATAGCGGATCTTCTGGCATACAGCCTTATCTCATGAAGCATCTGGGCAACTATAGATCATGAAACTCGGGTTCCAATGTCAAACTACAGCTCACGTGGGAGCCGTCAAGTTGTAGCAATCCTGTGTGACCTGACTAAAAGTGCCAGATAACGATCCTACTTCTTCGTTGTGAATGTGGTTTATTGCTCGTTGTGAATGTGGTTTATTGCTCGAATGTGGTTCTGCGATTTATTGCTCGAAGTCAAAACTTTCTCGATATGGATCCTGTGAACTATTTCAACAAATTGCAGATGAAAATGACTTACAATGGTTTTAAATAACTTTTATTAAACAAAAATTGCAAATCTCAGAGCACTTCCCGCACCAATGCAAAGTTAATAAAAACAGTCAAATCAATTCTCATGTCGTTCCGTAGTCTTCGACTGCAGACAACGCAGTTAAATACTAAGGAAGAAATTCGCTCAAATAATCTAATATGTCGTAACTTTAAATTTATCGGCTGGACAGAGAACTAGAAACCCAGTAGAATTACATTTAGCTAGAGCTGTAGAATTCTGACAACATTATGTTAGTGTCAGGAACTCTGTAGATCCAGGAACTCAGCTCAGATAAGCTAATTTTCTATTCTGCTGAGTAATAGGCAGAAAAGATGTTAAAATAAGTATCAAAATAATAATAACTAGTTAGTTCAACGTAAGAAACTTACAATATGTCTTAATATAGAATTGGTGGCAGCTCATAAGCAAGCCACATCAGACATTTAGGACTTTTAAATTTGGAATTATAAGCAAAATTTTAGAAAGAAATCACAAATCATAATAGCACAGTAGTGCGATTTTATTAATGTGATGTATTGATATACTTACTGATTCAACATTTAAAAATATTTTGCATAACATTGCTCAGCTTAATTCATAAATCACCTCATTCAAATATATCCAGCTTCTTTCTTATTTTCAGTAGTAAATTATTAATTTGTCCAAATCCTGACTCTAAGGAAGAGGAGAAACTAAATAATATTATGCGGTAATCTATTTTATATTAGGGTTCCTCGGATATCTTCTAATTTCCAAAATGCAACGTACATATCTGTTTTGCGCTCAAAAATCATCCTTCAATTAAATCAATTCTTCTTGCATCAAGGTCAAATATATCATAGTTCATCGGTTCTCTGTGCTGTGGTAGCAAGTCAAAATTTTTTGTCTCGTAGAAAAACAAACGAACAGTAAAATCTAGATATTATAAGCAACGAACCAATAGTAAAATGTGAACGAACAGAAAAATCTTTTATAAATTTTTAATGTTATTTCTATATGGTGATGAACCTTTTGAGGATAACTAACGCTTTTCATATTTTTCTGGTTATTTTTTTTCGCGCTTTTGCGATTTAAATTTTTATACAGCAATTTGAATAAAATGTTATATATATATATATATATATATATATATATATTGAAAAGGTATTATTGATTTTTTAAAATACGTGAATTCTAATTAATAATTTGTTATTTAATTTATAGTAATAACTGATAATTTATTTTTTGCAGTCAGTGATATCTCTATTACTGAAGATCAATTCACTATGCATGTTGATTGGAGACAGTTATTTGGAATGATTTGAGAAAAAAAACTTCCGAGGTTCCTTTTTCTTATAAGCTAAAAGTCTACGATAAGTCCTAGAAAACTTACATAATAACCGCCTGAGCCAGAACAGGACACTTTTTGTACAGAATAATTTAAACGTAAATTTAGGTTCTGTGAAGTCTGATAATTTCATTCAAGAAGACGATGTGTCACCACGATGTGCCCTCTGAGTGTCAGGCGTTTTAGATTCAAAATTAATTCCATTTTAAAGGAATTCCCACTAGCTGTAAGTGGAGCTTTATACACTCACGTTTGTGAAAATTGCAACACCATGAAGGACTTACGCGAGTGAGCTGAAATTTTCAGGAAATGCAAAGTAGCGCATGATATGCAAATGATTAGAATTGCAAATCCGTAGCGCATGCGTATGCTGAGCAGCGCCCTCTGAACGGCTGATGGATCCGAATAAATAGACGGCTGTAGCGAGGCGTGTATGGTTATCGGTGGTTATCTGCTAGTGGTAAACGTTAACTCAATCTGTACTTATGCCTCGTCGACGAAAGAGAGCGAGATTTGAACAACTTACAGAGTTTGAACGAGGGAGAATCATCGGCCTTCGTGAAGCTGGATTGTCGTATCGTGCAGTAGCCTCTCGTGTGCAGCGTAACAGCAGCACAGTGATGCGCGTTTGGAAGCAGTGGACGGACGAGTGTCGGACAACTCGGAAATCCGGGAGTGGACCCCGAAATGTGACGTCAGCTCGCGATGATAGACACCTGGTCCGCATGGCGCGGACGGACCGTACAGCTTCCTCTAGACAATTGGCAGCACTGTGGTCAATAGCTACAGGTGTTTCATTGTGTGCTTCATCAATTCGTAGACGTCTGCTGCAGTGTGGACTGCGCGCACGGACTCCTTTATACAGGATCCCCCTAACGCACGACCATCGCCGCCTGCGGCTACAATGGGCCAATCAGCATAGAGACTGGCGTGCTGATTGGCAGCATGTCGTGTTTTCTGACGAATCCCGCTTTAATTTGTGGTACCATGATGGCCGCATTCGTGTCAGACGCTATGCCGGTGAACGCCACCTTCCGGAGTGCATTATCGAACGCCACAGTGGACGAACACCCGGAGTTATGGTCTGGGGCGCCATAGCATATCATAGACGATCTCAATTGCTACGAATTGTGGGCAATCTGAACAGCAACCGGTATATCCGTGAAGTTCTACAGCCCGAAGCTGTTCCCTTCCTTCAAAGCTTGCCAGGCGCTGTATTTCAACAGGACAATGCCCGCCCTCATACTGCTCGGATTGTTAAATCCTTCTTTGCAGCGCAGCAGGTACAGCTTCTTCCTTGGCCTGCGTGTTCCCCGGATATGTCGCCAATTGAACATGTGTGGGATGTCATTGGTCGGCGTCTTGCTCGTGATCCTCGTCCTGTTGCGTCTGCAGACGAACTTTGGGTACGCGTACAAACGATATGGAATGCTCTTCCTCAGTCAGACATTCAAACTTTGTTTGACTTCATGCCACGTCGTGTTGCAGCACTTATTGCGGCGCGTGGTGGCCACACAAAATACTGATTCTGATCTCTTGTTCTTGTTTGTTTGCTTTGAACATTTAATCATTTATTTGTACCACTACCACTCAACTGTGTATTAAATTGCATTCAATTATGACGATTCCTTCTTGGTGTTGCAATTTTCACAAACGTGAGTGTACATTGATATTCAGATTAGCTCCGGAGGCACTGACAACCTTGCATAGAAAGTGCAATAATGAGATGTATAAGATGTAACACAGCACTATTTATATGGTGGTAAATTATTAAAAATTAAAAATATTAGAATTGAGAGGTTAATACTGTAAATAACTCTACGAAACTTGAATACGATATGTGACCTAAGGAAAGAAACATTATTTATAGTACTTACTCAGACAGTGTAATGCCAGGGGCAGATATAACAAACCTTCATATGTGAATAACTTTATTTTTTGTATTATCATCGTCATTCTTGGGTAACATATATTAGAAACATACATCAAACTAGCCAGGTCTACAAAGCCTTGGCTGTACATAACGTTAACGAAATGCACATACGGATGAGGAATACGCCGGATGAAGTCAATCTTGAACAATGTACTCCAAAAAAGTCATGAGAAAAGCAGAACTGAGAATATTTACTGAAGAAGGCCAATCCTTCCGAGCACTAAGTTTATTTTTGCAGAATCATACACGAAGCGCGTTATCGCAAGTACTAAACACATGGTTGTTACAGCACGAGGTGGGAGAAGTGAATTCAAACAATTGTGAAGCCATTACTTCATCTTCCATTTTCTTATTCGTATATATATAAGTTAACCACAAGCAGCTTAAAGATGTTAAATCTTCTATAGCATTATGGAGTCATGCTCCTCGTTACCGTATGTTCGTTAAAGTAGGCAGGTTAAATTCTTGCTCACAATATCAACCGCGGCAGAGCAAAAAATTGCGAAGGAAAGAAGAATAAAAGTGGCATGGGCACGGACGCTCCGTGGGTGAGGGAAAGTGCCGAAGCTCCTTCCTGCTCTCACCCTCCTTTCGAGCTGAAGGAAGAAAAACCTGTCGAGAAAGTCCAACGACATTTTCGCAAGGATTCGATGGCGATTCACAAAACGACATAAGTTCTAAAGTGCAGACTTGCTTGCACAGAAAGACATTTGCAAATCGCTTTACGCAGGTTTCTTGACTAAGCAAATAGAGAAAGATTTAAACTTTCTAACAAGAAGACCATTTGTGTCCATTTATACTGTAACCGAAGGCTACATTCTGAACTAGAGTTCCATCTGGAGAGATGCTTCATTCCGTTCTTATCAGAAATAATGTTTTTTTGCCTCATAATTTACTGGAAATATATATTTGAAGAGAAAATTTTTAAAACTTCTGCACCTGTTTAAAACTTCTCTCCAGTACTGCTTAGACCCTATAGAATCTGGAGGTCATTCAGACAATTCTGTTCTGATTAAGCTCATTAATTTCCGTTTAGATCTTAAGACCCAAGTGTACTGTATTCGATATTATTGAATTCTGGCTAAATCATAATAAGAGGCAATGAGCTTGTAGGAGCTTCTGCTATATCTGTTGATACAGTCTATGTATCTACATATAAGTGTATGTATCTATATATACAGTCTATATATCTATATATACAGATATAATAAAATTTGTGAAGCAGGAAAGTTTTCTAAATAGATGCATCAGTAGGAGGCACAAATAAATAACAACTACGACGAGCAAAGCCTGAAATCAAGTACGAATTGAGAACAAAAATTGAATAGAAATTGTTCTGAAACACGTTCAGATAGGTCCTCCTCAGATTACCCATCAGCACCTGATGACAGGAAGGAATGGCCCAATCTGTGGAAGCTAGGATGCTAGATGCTGTAAAGATGATTTGAGATTCATATTCTAATTGACAGTCCAAATTTCAAATTCCTTACATTGAAGCATTTTAACCCTTTCAATCCAACTTTGTTTCAGTTAAATGAAATCAAACCCCATTTTAATCTTTTTCACATTTTAGAAGATGCAGGCTTTTACTATAATCTGTGAAACTTAATATGGTACAGTTATGCGTTTTAACAAATAATAATACATTCTGAACATTGAAGAAGTTTTAAATTAGTACAAATTCGTTTTAATTACTGTACTATGTTACTTCAGTTTCCTCTATTTATTAATCTTTTAAACATCTTTTAGATGGTAATTTTTAGAATTTCATCAGTGCGAGCACCTTCTTTCAGTCATCGTATAACTTTTATTGCACCAACTACGTTTCGCTTATGCTTGGCTCATCAAAACTATGAAGTTACGTGCCATAAAAGAGCACCGCCACCACCAAACTATATGTTTCTTTTATCCTCATATGCTATTTTTTAAAACAAAGCGGCTTCAGTGAAAAACCGAAAGAAGTATCGTAGACTTTAATAATTGAATTTTTATCTTACTGAATTTATTAATAATCGTTATAACTATGTGAACAGTTCGATGCAGTTTGTATTTCTCAAAAAACTATCAGTCAAATACAAAGTCCGTTTGATCCATTTGTTATGAGCAGAGCAATTTATATCATGTTTTATTTCACTGAAAGTGATTCTTCAATGCCAGTTTTAAAGTCAAAATTATTCTTTGTCAAAATGTTCTCCAATCTGAAAAATTAATTACAATACCAATTCAAACTGATTTTTGAAACTCAGGTAACCCTGCATAATATCTTTCATATTAGCACACTGATGAGTAAATAAGAGAAAATTTGATTTACCTCTCAGAGAAGAATTAATGGATGGTAAGAGAAGCTAAATCATTTCCTTTGAAATTTTTAACCTGATTGTTATTACATAATAGTGGAAATGTTCTACTTAAAGTGTGGTTTTTATATCAAATATTCTAAAATCGGTTCTGCGATTGGAATTTGATTGCAAATCGGGAAAGTTAACTCGAATTCGCTCCCTTTCTTCCAGGCAAGCTAGAAACATGCCATAATTTTCCTGTAGGAGGCTGCATATGAAGAAAAGTATTTTTCGAACGTAAAGAACCATACGCAGTGTGTTCCTCAAATGTAGTGAAAATCGACAGAAGAGTATTAAAGATGGTTATGACATTAATGGATGTTGAAATAAATACTCTGAAATTGTTTCAGAAAGAACAGCGATTAGCAACACAGTTTGTTTCTCAATTTGTAGTTATTTGTAGGTATTCAACCTCAACTTTCATAAAATTCCGCAATGAAGTTACAGGTGCAATATTTCATTTTTGTACAGCCGCCATTATCGTTGACATTTTTATTAAATTTATTTCCTTTGAAAATTTTAATGTTCCAACGAAAATGGTGATCAGATGATCGCGAAAACAACATTATGTTAACACAGCTGTTCAACGAAATAAATGATGTGGCTTCTATATTTGATCGAGCATAAAACAAATTAATCATTTTTAAGGAGCTTTCTTCAATAGAGTCTTTTTTCATGAGTTAAATTCAGAATCATTGTTGAAATTTACTTAGGTTGCAGCGGCAACATAATTTCATAAAGTTTTTACGTTATGTTTAAGATTTGTTGTGGCAAAATAACAATAATAATAATAATGAAAATTTGAAAGCTTTCAGATTTTATTTTACGTCTAAAGGGGCGTTTTTATAACATTTCGTGTCTTAACTTTATTTATTAAATAGCATGTTCTTCTCACGTGAGCCATAAAATTCAATTGAACAGCAATATCGTAAAATAATTTTAAAATCAATATATCTTAAGAATTTCCGATACACAGTCTCGCGCGCTGGAGATATGTAATTTTTTTTATTTTACTACTCCTCGATTTGAAATCATTGAGTTTGTTAATTAAAAATCCTTTAATAACTGACAAAATATGAAATGATAATAAAACAAATTCCAAATTAGGGCTTCCAGATACCCATATTCGGTGAAGAATCACGTTATTCAAAATTGGATGGCTCCAAGTACCGATGTTTTATCACAATACATACATAGATTTATATACACTGAAGCACACATACATTTATGCAGATTATTCATTATTTAATTTCTTTAAATATAATACAGGGCTCTAATTTTTGGTGGTAACAGTTTGAAACGTGAATCAACGCAAAATGGCAAAACGAAATTAATATCCCTTCAGTGTTTCATTACATTTAGATTCTTAATATTTCCTTCAATGTGTTGATTAAAAAATTGGTCATCATATGATTGAATAATGAAGGGAACTTCATCAATTCTGGATAGTTATAAGATAGTTGTTAAAACTCCATCTTTTCGGCCAAAAAAGCATGGAATTTCGTTTTTTTTTAATAGAATTTATGTTTGAAATAATTAGAATAACAGTAGACAGGATCAAATTTAATTATGTCGTTTCTCAACTAGATCCAAAATATGTTGAAATTAACTGGGATATTGTTACAGGTGACAGGTGACGGAGGACGGGGACGCCTGGTGCCTAACATAGGTAAGCAGGCATGTGTCCCGCGTCCTCCCCTACCTAGAAGTAACAACTTCCCCTGGAGCCCCAGGAGGCTGCACCGGGAGATTCTTATGATTTAAAACCTAGAGGTTACAGTGTTGTACAGGGGTGGTTTCTATTTTCATAGGTGATAGAATTACATAATGTTGTGATGGTACATGAATACATATAAACATAAGCAAACCCAGGAAAGAAACATAGAGAGAGAAAAAAAAGAAGGGAGTTGAGAAAGGGAAGGGAAAAGAGGAGAAAGGTTTGAGAGTAATGAAAGTGAGGAAGAGCAGAGAAGAGAGGAGACGTTAAGAAAGAGCAGGTGGACATACACTAGCAAAAGCAATAACAGTTATGCAAAGAGTAATACTTAACACTAACACGATAACAGACATAAACAGCATGTACTGATTTGATTTGGGAGACATGCCCTTGATATCTAATTATGTGAATAATACACGTTAGAGGCAAATGTCAGCGCATTACACATATGCGATTTAAAAAGAGACGCTTATAATATACTAATATATAGGATATGTTACTATAGAAATTCTTCCGAAACACCGTTGCTGTACTTGCAGTATAGCACTTACAAATGCACAAGACTAGAGCAGATACACGATATTTACAGATAGACTGATATTAATACCTACAGGTACACAATTCCTACAAACGCAATACGCTATACAGTCGCAAACACGCAAGTACACATGCCCAAATACATGATATTTACAAATATGCTGGCATTATTACTTACAGGTGCATGATATTTACAAAAGGAGATTTGCAATACAAATGCAAATACGCAATTATACATATACAAAACCCAAATAAAATTACATTAAAATAACAATATTAAATACATTAAAAACAATTTACAAATACATTAAAATGCATATGCACAAATGCTGACACATGCATATGCTTACAGAAACGCTGACACAGTTGTGTTTACAGTTACATCGAATATATTTTTGTATAAAATAGGGAACAGGAGGACAATGGCTATGCATGCTGATATATAAATTCCTATTATGTAAATAATGCTATGCTATTATAAGAATGCTGATGATGTTGATACAATAATAGCGTTATTCTTGCAATACACCGATACAAGTGCTTGCAATACAATACTTATCGATGCACAATACTGGAGTAAATACATGATATTTACAGATAAGCTGATACTAATACTTAAAGGTGCATAATTACTACAACAGCAAATACACAATACAATCGCAAATAAGCGAATACACATGCGCAAATATGCAAAGACAATTTAAATTCGGTTAATTAATTACTGAAAAACTTCTTTAGTAAAGCAAATAGCAACTTTCAGTGTTTCTTGCCAATCTCGGTCTTGATATCGTTGTAGCGATAGATACCAACAGCAAAGTAGAAGTAATAAACGGAAATTATTTAATCCGAATGGAAAATATTGTTATTGCCACAACATGTTTGGTTACAAATGTATTCCTGAAAAATGCAGACCTAATTAGAGCCAAAGAAGACTGAAAATTTAGAGCAGCAAAGGAATTAGTGGCTTATTTTGCTGCAAGGTATATTCAGAATTGTCACAATTACCGAGCATTCCTGACTGACAAACACACGGGCTTGCATTTTCCGATGGATTCTGGGATGGAATCTTGTTTGTTACCTCCTGCATATAAAGAAAAATCTTCAGAGCGACTTAAATTTATATGCCGCCAGTGGCACAGAAATTCCTACTTATTAGGTAAAGGATTAAACGTTACGTTTGATCTCAGGCTTCGCCGAGATTTTCGATGGCCATTCATTAATGCTGAAACTAATGAATGTATAACTGTAGCAGAAGTTTTAGACCAGTTTAAGTTATTAATTTATTTAAATAACAAAAGATTACTCAATGGTGTAACTAAAATTATTGCTTAATGTTACACTATCTCCAAAATGTATGGTATAAGTTTAGTACTCAATAATTAAGATATTAGGATTTGTTATCTGAATATTAAGCCTAATCTTCTGAAAACAAATGCTAAGAGCCACATTTTAAGCTGGTATATGCCACACCAAAACAGCTAGACATTAAAAATTACAGTTCGCAAAGACATTCCATGGTCTAGTCTTCTCCATCTAGAGTCTAAAAAGGATGGAACCTTTTGTCCCTGTGATAACCATAGGAGTGTAACAGTATTATCACTATTCATGACAGATATGCCAATCCCAGAATTAATTAATTTAACCACAATTTAGAAGGCAAAAGAAAAAATTCAAAACTGATCTTTTCAAACTGCATTTCCAAATTCCTATCGCCGAAAATGATAAACAGAAAGTAAGGCAATTTGGCCTTTATGAATTTAATGTTGGCTTTTGAATTAGGAATGCTCCAGCTAATTTTGAAAGTTTTATATATGAAATATTTCAAGGTTTGGATTTTATTTTTCTATATTTATATGATATATTAATTGCATCTTCTTCAAAAGATCACCAATATGAGCTGAAACGTTTTTTTCGATAGAATAAACAAATACTGTTTGAGTATCAATATTTTTAAGCTACTTGTGAGTGTTCCTACTTTGGACATTTTTTGATATCTTACAACACCGGAAAGATCTTGGCCTCTACTTGAAAAGGCAGATACAAAGTTGAACTATAAATAACCCCAAATTACCCATGACCTGCGAACATTCCTATGGATGCTTAATTTTTACCACAGTTTCTTAAAGATGCTGCTAGGACGCAAGCAAAACTTTATGAATACCTAAAAGATGTGTAAGGTTTTAGTTAAACTAACAAAGTTTTATTTTAATTTAAATCTTTCTATCTCTTCTCAGTTTCAACTTCCCGTCAGAAGAAGCGCGCGTTTTCAGCTTATGCTAATTTGAAGTAGAGCCAAGTACTATTTAAACCAGTGGTAGAAACCTCTTAGTGTGAGAGAGCTTTTAGTCTCAGATCACGGTCATTCTGTTCGACGTTCGCCTGACCAGCTAGCCGATAATTTCTAAGCCATAGTGCTTACTACGTGCTTGCTTATTGAAATAATTTGAAGTGCGCTAGTATTAGTATTTCTTGCTACGCACCATTTAGTTAGAGGCCAACTCCGCGATTAGCTCTGTGAGCAAAGTTTAATTAAATTTCTATTTAGTTTTAGTTTAAATTTATCTGATTGTTATTTTAGGCCCAAGTGTGGTCTTTTACTTTCTGTATCCCTCCCAAGTTGGGAAGTATAAATAATATTGTTTTAATAAAAGAGGATTTTAAATCCCTTCCAAGTGCAGTTATTATACCACGTATATCAAAGTATCTACACCAGAACATAGCTGATTTTAGCTCCCTGTTCCAGATCAGGACTTTAGGACTTTAAGAAGTTACTTCAAGATGTCTGCAAAGAACATGCACAAAACACTCAGTCCTGACACTGGCGCCCGAAGAAAAATAAGAGGATGGCCTCAAAGACGAGAAGACGAACCTGAGATACCTGCTGTACCTGTCCAGAATCCTGAGATAGCACCTCCTGGCCTAGAAGGATTTGGCTACATCGTACAAACCATGCGAGCAGCCATGAAGCCAGCGGCAAGTTTTGATGGCAAGACAGCCGTAATTAATTTCCTGGAAAAGCTAGATTCCCACTTCACGCTATATCCAGTTCACGAATTTCAGAATGTCGCTCTTGCTACCAGCGCTTTGAAGGGCCAAGCGCTAAGTTGGTTCAAGTGCATTGGAAAGAATCTCTTGGAGGAACCAGGAAGCCCCACATACACGTACGAAAATTTCAAAAATTCCTTTGTGAAAGCATTTCCTGTAGTACGAGATCGAGCCAGACTGGAAGAGGAACTTTTTAGTCGATACCAAGAAGAAATAGAAGATTTGTCTAATTTTATTTTGAGAAAAATTCAAGTTTTCATGCTTTTGTATGGAAGTCCCCGGATCCTGAAGTTATTCAAATTATACTTCCTAGGCTACTGCCCCAACTTCAAGATTTCATCGAGCTAAGAAACCCAACGACGTTAGACAGATTATTTGAGCTCGCAGTACAATTTGAAAGCCGAAGAACAGCCGACAACGAGCGACGTCGCCAATTTGAGCAAAGAAGTCAGTAGAGTTCGCCAAGACCCCAGCAGAAGCAAAATCAAAGTTACGGGAATAAGGCGAAGCAATGGCCGAAGAAAGATGTGTCTCCTAAATCGAGCGGCGAACGAAGGGAATTCAATAGAAGAACAAGCAAAGATTCCGAGGGCTACCACAAAAAGAAGAATTTAAACTGAGATGGATTTCTTCAAGGAAGGTGAAGAAGTCCGAAGCAGCACAAAACCCTTCCACAATCAATTTAAACACCATGGTCATGAAAAATTTGAGTTTACTGAAGATTGAAGTTTTAACTAACAACATACCGGCGACGGCTCTCTCAGATACAGAAGCACAAAGCAGCTTTATATCGAAAAGATTTTTCAAGAAGCACTTTCGCCGTTACAGAATTTTTAGTGCAAGAGACACGGATGTCATAGCGGCCCAAGGAGAGAAGTATAGCTGTTTAGGTAAAGTACCGTTGTCGTGCGTATCAACGACGAGCAGGTAAAAATTTTATTTTATTATGTGCGAAACCTGCAAACATGTATTATTCTAGGTGTGGACTTTTTTAGTTTGGCAGAAGCAAAAATTGATTTCAAAGGCGGAGGGTTGGCGTTAAATATGAAACCAATAGAAACCAAGAATGATAAGCCCCCGCAGCTGGACTTGCAACATTTGCCGGCAGAAGAAAAAAGAAAAACTCCAGGTCCTGGTAAGTGACTTTTCAAATTTATTTAGTGATGTACCGGGTTTCACACAGGTCGTAAATCATAACATTGAAACGGGGATGCTCAGCCAGTTAGGCAAAAGCCCTACCGCTACGATAAGGTAAAAGAAGAAATAATTGAATATCATATTAAAGAGATGTTAAAGAATAAAATCATCACGACAATTTCTAGCAGTTATGCTAGCCCCGTTGTCCTGTGCAGAAAAAATATGATTACCCGATTACGCACCCGTAGCTGTAGCGTTTTGCTATAGATTATCGCAAGTTAAATTCCGTTACAAAATATCCCGTATATCCGTTGCCGATAATCGAAGAAATAATTCGAAATATTTCGTCTACAAAATACATGACTACGTTAGATCTTACGAGTGGCTATTTTCAAATTGGGGTAAAACCCGAAGACGTACACAAAACCGCGTTCATAACTAAGTCTGGCACGTACGCATTTCTTAGAATGCCTTTTGGTTTATCCGGCGCGCCGGCACCGTTCCAAAGATGTATGGACATCGTCTTAAGACCGGTCCTTGGTAAAATCACGTTCATATATTTAGACGATATTATAATTGCGAGTAGTAATCTAGAACAACACTTACAAGATTTAAGAAAAGTGTTTTCATTGTTAAATGAAGCTGGTTTAAAGATAAATGCGTCCAAATGTAAATTTGCCGCAAAAGAGTTACGTTATTTAGGATTTAAAATTTCCCAAAAGGGAATCGAAACGGATCAATCAAAAATAATAGCTATTAAAAATTATCCTGTTCCTAAAACAGCGAAGAAATTATCGTCGTTTCTTGGGATGTGTTCATACTATCGGTCCTTCATTAAAGACTTTGCAAAAATAGCTGAGCCGCTGCTAAAGTTGAAAAGAAAGAAAGCTAGGTTTTCGTGGTCAGCAGAAGCCAACTTGGCGTTTCAAAAACTGAAAGACGCATTGACTCAAGCTCCCGTCTTAAAATTTCCAGAAGGGGATAAAGGATTAGAGATTTCAGCGGACGCTTCAGATTTCGCGATTGGTGCAGTGCTTTCCCAAAATGGTCAACCCGTGGCTTTTTTCAGCCGAACATTAAATGAAACCCAGAGAAACTATTCCGCAACAGAGAGAGAAACTCTCGCAGTGTTAGCATCAGTACAGAAATTTCGTGTGTTCTTTGGAAGTTCTCCAGTAACTGTATATACCGACCACGCGGCGGTCACTAGACTCTATTCTGGAAAAAATTTATCACCCAGATTAATAAGGTGGGCTCTCAAATTACAGGAATATAACCTAATAATTAAACATACGCCGGGAAAAGAAAATGTTGTGGCAGATGCTTTAAGCAGAATTAACTTAGATGAAAATGGAAGTGTAATTAAGATAGCCATGTTAACATCCAAAGTATTAGATTCTCGTGAAACAGTAATAGCCGAACTCAAAAAAGATCCGGAGTTCAAAAATATATACAATTATTTGGCCGACCCTGAGAATTTCAATCATCCGGATATTGTGCCGATAAGAAATAGGGCCGAAAATTACGAATTAATTGACGGACTGTTATTCTATACGAAAGCTACTAATGAGAATCATGAATATAGACCGGTTATCCCAGCTAGCATGAGGTTGAATGTATTAGAAGAGTTGCATGATTGTGCCATTTCGGCTCATTTAGGTATAAGAAAAACTGTTCAGAGAGTTCGCGAGGCAGTTTTCTTTCCAGAACTGCAAAAGTTTACTAGGGCGTATGTCCAGTCGTGCCCAACATGTCAATTAAATAATTATGTTAATTTCCGCCCGGCCGGGTTCCTAAATAGTATTAAATCAGAATTCCCAAATCAAATAATAGGCATCGATTTACTTGGACCTTACCCTCGAAGTAAAGTTAATAAAAGCCGATATCTTTTAGTTATAGTGGATCATTTTAGCAAATGGTTAGAGTTGATTCCGTTAAAACGCGCGTCTGCAAAAATTGTAGTAGATTCAATTCTAAATAAGTATAGTTTAAAATACGGGGCGCCCCTAAAAGTTATTTCCGATAATGGTCCCCAGTTTGTTAGTAATATTTTTGAGGAAATGTGTGCAAAACTGGGCATACGTCATCTAAAGATGGTCCCGTACCGTCCGCAGTCAAACATAGCGGAACGGGTTTATAGAAATGTAGTGAAAATAATTCGAAGTTATGTGAAGAATTATCACTCTACCTGGGATAGCCAAATAAATGAATTTGCATTTGCCCTTAGGACCGCCAAACACGATACTACACAAAAAACACCCGCTGAACTGTTTTTGGAAGAAAAATTTTGACACCTTTAGATAAACCTTTCTTTGTCCAGGAAAGGGCAGAAGAATTTAAAATGAGTGACATTAAAAATTTGATAAGAGAAGCGACGGGAAATGTAGAAATGGCCGAGAGAAAACAAAAATTATACTATGACGAAAAGCGAAGAGGGGTCAAGTACAATGTGGGAGATGAAGTTCTGAAAATAAAACATAGCTTGTCAAATGCCCCAGAAGAAAAGGTGGGGAAATTTTTCCGCGTTTTGAAAGCTCTTTCATAATTGAGAATGTTACACAGGCAGTGGTTATATTAAAAAGAAATGATGGGCAAAGAATTACGGCGAATATGGACCAAATCAAGCTTTACTATAATCGAAATAAAATGGCAGTATTTAAAGATTTTTATAGCACGGAAGATATACTTCAGCGAAAACAGCAGGAACCAGCTACAATGGCATCGAAAACTCAGAAAAAGAAAACTTCCCCTCAACAAAGTAGAAGTAAGAACCAAAAATCTGGATTCGAAAGAAAGACTGACGATGCAGGTGAGCAAACCTACGAACGGACCTACGAGCAGACCAAGAGACGAAAGCAGAATGGGCAAGGAAAGCCCAAAGTATCCAAGAGAACTGCGGAAACATCGGAGATGTGCCTGAGAAGTAAGCAGCCTCAGTTGCAGGTGGAGAAACAACGTCCCGAATACAGCAGGAACCAGGAGCAGCAACAAACAAGGGCCCAGGAGCGAAGGGCCCAGGCCACCAAACGCCCAGCAGAGTAAATTCCTTCCCAGCGCAAGTACCCCAGGATACAACGACGGAATTGTAAAAGAAAAAGAGATGAACAAGCTGGCAAGGACCAACAACCAAAGTCAAGGAGACTGGCCCAAGCGTCAACTTATCCAACCTTCAGGGATTGGACCAAGAGAAGGATGGCTGACCACAACAAGATAAGTAGTATTTCTTATTCCAAAGTTTAGATAATTTTCGAGTGTACTGCAAGTTGCAGGGTCGATTTTACCTCAAGCGAGGTTGAGTTTTACGCCAAGTGGGCGATAAGCACTCATCTTGAAAGAAAAATGTGTTTGTTTAAAAATTGTAATTCTGTAAAGACTTAAAATTACGTAATGTCTGTAAAGTAGATTCTGAAGCATTGTAAATAGATTAATTTCGTAAAAGCAATGAATTGCTGAAAAGAAAAATGTTAACTAAATGATTTTGTATGATGCTTTGTCGAAAGACTTGTAAAATGTCTAGAATGAAAAATCAGAAAATTGAAGAACACGATTTAGTCTATGGACTATTATTTCAGTGTAATGTGATATTTCAGGAAAGTACCTTGAGAAAGGAATAGGAAGCACTTGCTGTAAGCTTAGAAATTTAACCTACATTTGTATTTCATGATTGCTATGAAATTGTTAAAGTGTTATAAAATGTAACAAATAATATTATGCTAGCAATGCACGTTAAGTGCAATATCAATGTGAATTATATGTGCAAACTGCGAATTGTATGCATGAAAAGTTAGAGTAATGTTAGAACGCAAGTGTTAAATAGGCTTTCCACCAAATACACTTAAAGTGATAGACATAAAGCTAGTGAGAACCTCAGGTTTAGCTGGTTATAGGGCGTCTTTTGAGGTCTCGTATGTCAAGCTCTAACTAATGTTAGTCGATCGTAGGTGGGAGATTTGAACACCTCCGAACACAGAAAACCCGCAATGGCGGTTTGCTTTTCATCCAACACCAGTGAGAGAGCATTGGGGGAAGAATTTAATGGTGCTTGAATGATAATGTGTGTGTGCGAATTTACATGGGTAAAAATAAAGAATTGTACCTAGAAATTACTGTTATTAAGTTGTACTAAAATTCCTTTCCTTCCAGATTTTGCTGGCAGGAGTAAGACGTGGATGAAAAAAAAATATTGAAGACTGTTGTATCAAGCAAGTTTCGTCTGTATTTTTCACAAACAGATATTGCCTTGTAAGGGTTGGCCTAAATTTAGAAGAGTTAAATTTTGACTATTTGTTTAGAATTGCGAGTTTCAACATGGTCCGTTTGGACCACAGTAGTTTAACTACCGCAATTCTGGCGGGAAGTATGTAAGGTTTTAGTTAAAGTAACAAAGTTTTATTTTAATTTAAATCTTTCTATCTCTTCTCAGTTTCAACTTCCCGTCAGAAGAAGCGCGCGTTTTCAGCTTATGCTAATTTGAAGTAGAGCCAAGTACTATTTAAACCAGTGGTAGTGTGAGAGTGTGAGAGAGCTTTTAGTCTCGGATCACGGTCATTCTGTTTGACGTTCGCCTGACCAATTAGCAGATAATTTCTAAGCCATAGTGCTTACTACGTGCTTGCTTATTGAAATAAATTGAAGTGCGCTAGTATTAGTATTTCTTGCTACGCACCATTTAGTTAGAGGCCAACTCCGCGATTAGCTCTGTGAGCAAAGTTTTCCTAAATTTCTATTTAGTTTTAGTTTAAATTTATCTGATTGTTAAAATAGGCCCAAGAGTGGGTTTTTTCTTTCTGTATCCCTCCCGAGTTGGGAAGTGTAAATAATATTGATTTAATAAAAGAGGATTTTAAATCCCTTCCAAGTGCAGTTATTATACCACGTATATCATAGTATCTACACCAGAACATAGCTGATTTCAGCTCCCTGTTCCAGATCAGGACTTTAGGACTTTAAGGAGTTACTTCAAGATGTCTGCAAAGAACATGCACAGAACACTCAGTCCTGACAGATGATAAGACAGAAAAAAATTAAATAGATGGATGGAAAAAATTAAAATTGTAAAAGTTATTTGGCAAATGCAGCTCTTCTAAGTTATCCCAGTTTAAATTTGCTTTTGATATTGTGAACAGATGTATCTGATTTGGCATAGTCTGCCAACAGTTGGAAAAAGGAGCACGAATATCTATAGCGTTTTATTAAAAAAAACTAAGTGACAGTCTGAAAAATTACAGTACGTATGACCGCGAGTTGTTAGGAATTTCTCTTGCAATTAAAAATTTTAAATATAAGTTAGACGGTCGAAATTATTTTAAGATTTTTAAGGACAATAAATCATTTGGTTTCTGAGAAAGAAACGAAAACGCATTGTAGAGATATTATGTATTTTTGAAGCAGGAGTCATGAAAAATGAGCAACGCCTTCGTCGGGACTGAAAACACGAACCTCTGGAATAGGCGCCAGCGTGCTGACCACTACACTGTAAAGAAGGCGGGAGAAATAACTTATATACTCCTCCTTTTAAATGGCGACTGGGGATTAGGGGCCCCAATCAACAAATCCTGGTAGTGGAGAATCATCATCCACCACCTTTTTTAATTCGGGCGCCAACGTACAGACATTAGAAGTAGTGCAGTGTAGAGACATTGAAGCAGAAATCATGAGAAATGAGCAACGCCTTCGCCGGAACTCGAACCACGGACCAAATTTATCAGGACTGAGTATTCTGTGTGTGTTTTTTGAGAACATTGTGAAATATTTACCAGGGTGTTTCTTCTCAGGTCCTGAACTGGAACAGTGAGCTGATGAAATGTAAGCTTTGTTCTGATGTACTTCTGGGCTGGATAGTAACTGCACGTGAAGGGATTTGGAATCCTCTTTTATTCAATCACTAATTAATTACAAACTTCCTAACTCGGAAGCGATATAGAAAGTAAAAGACCGCACTTGGGTCGAACTTAACAATCAAATAAATTTAAATACTAAACCTAAAATAGAAATTAAATCAAACTTTGCTTCGCAGAGCAATTCGCGGAAGTTGGCCTCTACCTGAAAGGGTGCGTAGCAAGATATACTAATACTAGCGCACTTCAAATTGTTTTACAATGCAATCACGTAGCAAGCACTATGGCTTATAAATTTAAACTGCTAGCTGGTCAGACGAACGTTGAGCCGAGTGGCCGTGATCTGAGACTAAGCTCTCTCACGCTAAGTGGTTTCTACCTCTGGCTTAAATAGTACTTCGTTGTACTTCAAAATTAGCATAAGCTGAAAACGCGCGCTTCTTCTGACAGGAAGTTGAAACAGAGAGGAGATAGAAAGTTTTAAATTAAAATATAACTTGGTTAGTTTAACTAAAACCTTACAAATTGACCAAAATTGAGAGATTTCTTCGAACCTCGAAAGTTGCTATCAATTGTCATAATTTGATTAAGTGATCTGAATCCGGTCACATAGTACTTTTAGGTATTAGAACAAACAGTATTGAAAGAATACTATGGGTATTCTTTCGCACAAGTGGTTTACAGAATAACAAGTAAACATCCTGGAGAATGTTTTGATGAACAAATGATTTCCAGAACACTTCAAACATTGTTACATAAATTAAAAAATCTGATGTAGTTGCCATATGGCTCCCTTGCATGGCCTATTAAATCATACACATTTTTTACTACATCTCGTTTAAACATAGTTCCTTTTATTTTTTATATATTTCTCACTGAATTAATTCAGTTCTCAATTTCCGGCAAAGCAAAAATTCATAAGAACTCTAAACATCTTCATGAAAAATTGAAAAATATAGAAAAACATAATAACACCAAATGCAGTTAATACAGTTCAAAAAATGTTTTACAATTAAAATTAGGATTTCGAGGCAAAAACAACAAAGGCAATTCGACTAGCGAACAAAAAAGGCAGATTTCTGCGCATAAACCGAAAATTTAAATTTATTTATTTTTGGTCCCACTCGGCAAAAGCATACTGAAGGTGAATAAACTGACTCAATTCACGGTTTTACTAAGTTTCAAATGTAAATAAATGGCTGCTCGTGTTAGGCGTAGTCCCACTTAACGACATTTAAATTGTTGTTAATTCCATAACTACTGCATGTAAATTAACTAAAGGTACAGAAAGCTTAACCTGAACTTTAAGAACAATATCATTAAATCAATTTTAAAGTGAGAAAATGCACAGTTTACCAACATATGAGAATAAAAAACTGAGCTTAGAGACGAGTAACAGTGTCTGTGTGTGTATAGATATCTATGTACCTTTGGTGCTGCCGATTGCAACCAAGAAGAGAGGTGCGTAATTGCATGTTATAGCAGTCCCATGTACACAATTTCAATGTTCTGAGGCTACTTGTTTTTGAATTAAGTGAGATTTATACATACGTACGCACAGGTGTTACGGAAAAAAACCTCTTCTGAGTCTATTTTAATCCGTTTTGTGAAAAAGAGTCCTTTAATGGATAATTTCGTTGAAGTATTTGCGATTGCAATACTTCCTTTACTTCGTACAAGGAGAAAAAGCAGATGCAACTGATAACGCAGTCTGTGGCACAGAGAAAATTGACTCCTTTTATGTCCATAAAGATCTGAATATGTAAATTCATGTCTTCCTATGAACTGATAGAGTCAAGAAACCGTTAGAGTCTATTAATGAAAAACTAATTTAAAGAAACGAAACATACTTCCTAATACAAATCAAAGGTAAGGAAGTAAATATCTCATTTGACAGGCTAGTGCTAGTCTATTTAACATCAAGCGATCAAAACCTATAACACGAGTTTTCTAACACCTAGCTCAAGACCCATCGTAACATAATTACTAGTCAGGGAGTAATGTAGTAGCAATATTATCAATTAGCGTTCCGTTACTGTTGTTACGGTTCTTCATCTTTCCTCCAACGTCTATAACACCTTATCATATCACTTAAGTGCTTTCATCAACCAAAACATAAAATATTGCAACAAAACAACAATAATATTTTGTAAGTGGCGCAAAGAAATTAAAACGCCTTCGACCTACCACTGCTGTAAATATTGTGCAGATGTAATAAATTACATGCACTGGGATAGGATTTGAATATAAGTTTATGGCTCAGCATACTAGGGCTACTGGAAGAGATTTCTCCGTGGACAACTGTAGAATGGAAAATAGCAACTATTCTTACAACACCGGCAGAAATCACGAAAAAACGCCCATGTGGACTAGGGCTTTCAACCAGGGATCGAACGATCTTCAGTCAACTGCATTATTTGACTCGACTGCTTAGAGTATAAGGCGAACAATTAAAGTAATTGTTAATCCAGTTCTTAAGAAATTAATTAAATAATCTAAACTTGCTGTATTCACGTCGAAAGATAACTACACTCGAATTCGCGAACATTCTTAGAAACGGAAAATGTGATTCATTTTAACAATTTTAAGCTTGAAAGATATGTAAAACATTCTTACAAATGGAAATATGATGCAATTAAATAGTTTTAAACTTGAAACAAAAATTTATTAGAGAGTGTTAATACTGAAACTATGAGAGGATCATTGTTTAGATCATTAAAAATCATGAATAAAAAAGTTAGCGAAAAAGTAAAATAGTGAATTTAAAACCTTCGGTTATTGTACTTTTTATTCTCAAGAAGGGAGACAAGTATAAAGTATTATGAAGATGGATTTACTTATTGTTCTAGAATTTTTGAGTTAGCTTATCTAGAAATACAAAGAATACCAAAAGAAAAAATAATAAAGAGTTATGAATAAAATAACGATAAATGAGACAGGAAAATTGCTTAAAGAGTACTTTAGAATGAAGTATGGCTCTGTACTTCATAGTGGCGATCATTTTAAAGGAAAAGTAAAAGAAGTTTAATGTATTAAACGGGAGCCATTTTGCTGATAATATTTCTCAAGAACAGATTACTTAATATGTAAATAAACAATCTGTGTGGTGTTAGTTTTCCTTCAACATTTATTGTAATAATATAATGCAAAAGCCATGTTATCTAGATCTAGGTAGATCATTCTTAACATCATTTCATTTCATAAATAGTAATTTCATGGCCGCCATTTGTAGAAAGTTGCCTTGTTTTCATTTTTACCTACTTTATGTCTGTTTTCTTGTTTGGCTTGCGTTATCGCTATCAGATTATAAATATTTCACAACATTGCTCTTGAGCACTTTGTAAAGAAGAGTTTTTGGTAAACTTCCAATTTCCTTGTAAATTCTAGTATGATATCTGAAGAGCTTCAACATTCCGTGTCACGGTATAAATAACAGATTTCAGATAGGTACATAATAACATGCCTATTTCAAAGAGGACATTAAATTACTGAAGATTATTAATCAAAGAAGCATTCTAATATTTTTTTAATTATTTAGCTTTTTTATTTTTTTTTCAAAATATTTAGCTTAATATTTGAACTTAAGTGCTGTATTTGCTGGAACTGTTAAAATGAAAGTAATCGTATTTACTACTAATTGTTCTTAGTATTCGTTTAAGTTACCTCTTAAATACTGAATCCACTAATCTTGTGCGCACGAACAATATGTATCATTTCTATTTACGCAGAATTAACGTTTACGTTAATTCTATTGTCTTCGATATTCACAAACATTTTTTTTTGCCTCCTTCATCTAATTATCAATTACTCTTAATCCGTTATGAGACCTACTTACTACCCTCAGCTACTCGTTGAAAGAAACAGTTCCGGAAATATTCGCTTCTATGATATCTAACTGATTGATTTACTCCTGTCAGAAATACAGGCGATTCGCTTTACCCGGTCTCGTAAAATATTCCAAGAACGTATCCGTATATTATATTTATCTCGTAAAATATTCTAAGAATTTATCCGCATATATATTGTTGCATTCGACGATATATTCCATATTGTCGAATGCAACAACGTCGGCTAGAAGGATCCTTTCAAAATAGTGTTGGTAGAAATACATTTCTCAGAAAAGTCTCTTATAACTTTAAGCGTCGTGATATGTGGTAATCCTGTTACTGGCATTTAAATGTGCATCTACCATCTACAACTAACTATGCTTTGCTTGAACTGGCTCGTCGGTTTTCATTCCATTTTTAAAAAAAGGAAACATATTTAACAATTTCTGGATTTGCGAAAGAGGCTTGAGCAAAACTGAAAAAGACACACCATAGCGCGAATACAAGGGTACGTTCTGAATATGATGATAAGTTTGCTAATAATATAGAACATACACATAACATTTTAATATACGCTGCTGTAAAATAAGAAGTAATGGGAAATATTGAAAACCGAAAGTAAGTATTCACTCAACAATGTAAACTAAACGAAAAATTAAAAGCTAAACCGAAATAAAAGTCAGCACTTTTATTGGAATGATGTGCAAAAATATGGAACCAAAAAGATAGCTATAGTCATGTAATCACACCATAACCTAAGTGCAGCAACCTGCTTCCGCTGATTTTTTTCCCTGTAAATGTATATATTAATATAATCCCAACATATCACAGCGTAGGTAGAAGACTGAACATTAGAGATAGAGGGTGTCTCAGTAAGAGCACCGAGTTGGTACATCCAATAACCTCTGATTAGAAAATAAAAAATATATTTACATAATTACAGTAGGTAAATATTCCGATTAAAGAATGAAAAATAATATCTAGTATTTGTTCTACAGCACCGTACTCTCTCGATGAAATTCATAATTACTTTCTCACATATCTTCCTATCGACGCGACTAATAGCATATTGAATTTCCTCTTCAAATTCTTTTTATTTTTCGCTTTAAGTTGGATTTGGGATTTCAAATTACATTCTCATGCACAACAGCGATATTTTGAAAAAAATAAGGCATGATTGATACCATGGCAATTTAATGTTTGTTGTCGAATTTGTGTCTTCAGACTGCTTTATCAGTCTGCGAATTGTTATTCCATTAGGTGAATTTTCACTTCAAAAGATTTCGGTAAAGATCCTAACGGTCATAATAGTCATCAATCTAATTCATAATAGTCATCATTCTTGTAATGAGTTTTCACAATTAAAACTTGCTGTTCCTCTGTATCGCACCCCAAGTCGAATAAGCTATAACGAAGCTGGGAAATGGCTTGACAGTCATAGCGTTGCCAAATACAATCAAACTGAATATTCTTATATCGAAACATTTACCTTTTGAATGCATGTAAAAATATTTTCCAATTTCTAAAACATATATTTTTGCGAGCGTATTAAATCCGGCACTTCCGTTGGGACACCATATATTATCTTTTAAGAACTAGTTTTTAAACTGTTGGTACTCAATTAAAAATTTATACACGATCACATATTAATGCTTACCATTTTAAGTATGGATATACAGTTGTAACCCTGCAACCTCTTATTAAATATCTGCAGTTTTATGTATCAGTGGTTCAAAGTGCCAGAAAGGGAAACATTGCTGCTAAGTTTCGTACGATATAAGTACCAAATATCGAGTTAACTGACGAAGGTATATAGCATAGAGCCTGACTATTAAGTTTACTGATTCTGAGCTTGACAAAATCTGAGCTTGATGGTCCTGAATATATTGCTAGATAATCTTGGCTATAAATTGGTTTGAGTGCATTTGACTATCTTGGTTTCCATGCTCATAATTATTCTTTGTATGTTTTCTCCATTTCTCGTTTCTAGCGTTCATCCTATTTCAAGGGTATGGGAGACACGCGGCCCGCTAAGTGTTTTTGCGGACCAAGACCAGAAAATTTCGCCTTGAACAGAGATTTCCTTCCCGTGCACGACCGAAGGCTTTTCCCGTATATTCCAGTAGGACGGCCTCGTCAATACGTATGAGCAGTGCTATTCCCGTTGATCTGGTTAATTTCAATTTTGTCTTTGCAACAAAAAATGTATAAATTTTCAACTTTAGTGAAACGATGAAGTAAAATTGGTGATGAATGTCGTTTGTTTAATGAGTAATGAACAAGAAAATATTTCTTTGGTGATACAGGAAGTAAAGCAGTGTCATGAAAAGACCGCCGTATTCAAGGAGTGCAGTAGGATGCGACATCACGAAACACAACACTGCGAATTTGGTTGCGAACGTTCTGAGGAAGAACGCAAACAAAAGTTGCGAAGTGTGTGAAAATATTGCAGAAGAGTCAAACAAGAGAAATAGGGCTATAGTAGAAAGTTTTATGGTAGCCTTCAACGTTGACGCAAAGAAGCGTTTTTCAAATGGCGACTTTATTAAGAGTGTATGATAAAGTCTACAAGTATTGTCTCCTGATAGGAAAATCAAATGTAAAAGCATTTCATTGTCAAGAAAAAACACTGTGCGCCGCATTAACTCAATCAGTGATGAACTCAGAGAACAAGAAGACTGCGACTGAAGATTTTGTTTGGTTTTCTTATAACGAAAATAACGAAGACACTGCACAATTACTTTTTTTATTCATGGTACTAATGAAACATTCGTCATCACAGAGGAATTACGTGACCTAGAATAACCACTAGTCAGGACTTGCTTGAGCGTACTGTGAATTTTGTGCAGAACAGTGGCTTGCCCTGGAACAAAATGGCAAGCATTGTAACAAATGGGGACAGAGATTTCAGTTCAAAAAGTGTAGGCATGGTTAACCTTTTAAAAATCACGTTAGAAGTAGAAGACACAGTAAGAGATAACTTTCCTTTCCATTGGATATTAAACCAGGGGAACCTTTTCAAAAGCCCACTGCACTAAAATATGTGTTAGATCTTATTGCTAGTGTTATTAACACATTCAAAGTCAGGGTACTTCACCGTCGGTAGTTCAGATCTTTTCTTGAGGATATGAAGGCAGAGTATGAAGACATAATTCACTACGACAGTGTGTACTGGTTGAGCCTGGGAAAAGAAGAAAAAAAGAAATCTGGGCATTGCAGAATACAGTCCGCTTATTTCTGGATACGAAGAAGATATTTCACAATTTTGTTTCAAAAATAGGGAGTGGAGATATGAGAAAACTGTTTAACCCTGACCTATTTCATTAATAACGTTTCGTCGCAACCCTTTTCTTCCCTAGTTCTATTTAGCATAACAAGGACCTACAATACGCTTAGAAGGTACTAGTGTATTATTAGTGGTAGGAAAAGGAATGTTTTTATTTCTATCTTATTGCGGAACAATAATTTGTGCTGTAGAACTTAAGAATTGAGTTCCTTCATCGGCGATTTTACATATCCGGGGTAAGTCTTGAAACGTAATACTCGAAGAAACGGGGATACATCTGTCTTTTTTTCACTATCTTCCTTACTTCATACAGTTTCTGCAGGACGTCGTAAATTTCAAATTTACTTTCCGACCTCTTTTTCTAAGGGGAGTGAAAATACGCCTTCAGCTTTAGCCACTGCAGGTCACAACTTAACAGCTGTACTGCCCGCAAATTATATGGGAGGAGAAATCAGGTTTCCCATTTAGTTGCCTATAAACTCAGGTGTCACTCAGCTGCCATAAGCTCTTTGTATAAAAATCTGCATCACAATGGCCCATGAAGCAGCAGCAAGGAGTCATTCATTTACCTGCTCATCAAATAGACATATATCTATGAACAGAGCTTCAAGAATGCCAACTTTAGTTTCTTACATAGGTTTTTAAGAAGCAAGAAAAATGTACATGTTGCAAATTTTAAAATGTTATTCATACACAAATGTGTATCTTCAAATATATAATAAAGGCCAAATTCAGAAATAATTTATGCCTATGTAAACTGTCTGTAATATCTCGATATTCTTTACTCTGCAGTTAGATTTATGATAGCTTGTATAAACTTGGCAAAGGCGAGTGGCCTCATAGAGGCATATTGGAGAAGAAAACTTGTTTTTACCGCAGGCAAGATATAATTTATTGCTAAATACTTTTGAAATACTTCGAAATCACACATCGTCATGGGATTTGCATCCACAATTTTATTTAGCTTATCGTAGCTTTAGATAATGGGCAACAAAGAGATGCGAATGACACATGCTAGAAGAGCGAGAGGAAAGATGAGAGTAAATATACATTTAGAAGCAGTAAGAGGTATATTATTGTTCCTTTGTAGAAATTTTTATATGTGATTGTATAAAAAAATGCCAAACGTTATGTGTTACATAAAGTGGTATTGAGGATTAATTCTGAGATATGCGCTATAGATTTATTAAGACAGGAAGAGGAAGTAATCGAATTAAAATGAGAAATAAAAAAGACTATTTCCAAATAAAGTTAGTTATGTTTTCCATAGTTTATATTGTATATAAATTATATATATATAATAAAAAAGTAAAATTGAGAAGTAATTAAAATAATGTTTCCAAGATTTTAAATCTTGCAATAAATTTCTATTTTCAAACCTTTGGCATGCTTTGATTGTACAACTGCGATACAGATTTATCTTGGCTAGTTGACTCAAATCTTCAAAACAGTGTAACATCTTATCTTCATTCTCCTAAATGAATAGAATAATCCGTATATTTATGGTCTTATGTTAAGCCACTCATTAACAGGTATATTCGCTACTGTTATATTCGAACAGAGAGTAAATAACAAAGCTTTTTGCAACCCCTAAGGAAAATATTGAAATTTCTGTAAAATTTTCTTTAATGATAATTTAAGCCAATTTGGGTTCTTATGGGTTGGGTGTGGGTAGACTTATTTAGTCATTTGCAAGTTAAGGTTTTGTTACTGTATTTGCATGCCCAGCTATCATAATTATTTATCAATTACGTCACAAAAATCGGACTCGATGGCATTACCCAGGATAATATCATCGGGAGAATACAGAGTGGTCATCACCAGATGCATGTGTTTTATAAGCGTAATAATCCACCGAACGTCACAGATAAATTTTACTTTTAAAGACTTTGGTATCTAACTAGCAAAAACGTTTATGTGTGAAGGATTCCGTCCGCACGTGATAATTGTATAACAAGAATCATAAGTGATCCCAATTTCCCGACGCCTCTTCGTTAACGCAGCAAATGCATTATTTAAAGAACTGTCTAAGGCCTTAAATATTACTTATTGCGAAAAACGATTTATTGGAAACTACATGAGATCAGGTTATGCGTAAAGTGTGTTCATTCCTTTAACTATATGACGCAGGTAAACCCACTCATATAACACACGTATAGCTTGGAATCCACAGCAATGTGGCAAAGTGCTGTTTGCTGCCGAATTCTCTTTCAGATTAGATTTTGATTATAGATACTTGTATACTTTGCTAGCACATGGGATAATTTATAATCCTAAGCATAGCATTGAAGGGGATCATTATAGAGGTGCAAGAATCTTTTTTGTTAGTTTGTTTGTTTGCTTTACCTAAAAATACCATTTCGCCTTTGCTATACCAGAGAGATTTAAACAGGCATAGCATTGTACCAAGCATAATCTTACATTTACAGTTTTAATAATTTAATAAGATGCACAAAGCTAAATTTTATGAAAACGCCTCAGAGACCCAGGTTATCTTGTCTTTGAAATACTTTGATGGCCAGTACAGAAACTGAATTCTTCTTATGTTTTTAGATGTATAGACTGTTTCAGATAAGAAAGAAACTTTAATTCTGTCGTATCTGAAAAGTCTATAAAATATCACCATCTTTTATCAGCTGCAAAAATCAGCATAAGTTTCGCTTTCATAAAGTAAACCAGAATTTGGCTGGACTTTGATCACGCATTCTTTCGAAATGCAAAAGTGTTTCAAATTAGGCTAATGAAGCTTTAAGTACGAAATTAACAGAAGAAAATGTTGTTGTGGCTTATCTCAATTGTCTAACGATCCACGAATTTTATCGTGGAACTGCGTAATTTTATCGTGGGTGCAGTCATGGGGCTTGCGCACCAGTTAGGATCACTTACTTTTGCAAACATCCATGCCTTCTCCGGGAATCGAACCGGAATCCAACGAACGATAAATTTGCAAGGAACACTAACCACTGCATCCATCCGGCCTGCACAATACAAACTCTAGTGTCCGAGTGCGAGAGATTTGAAAGCAAATACTAATGAATGAAATTCAGAATGCAACTGTTTGTCACTTTACACAACTTACATCATTATGTATATCATCAAATTCTAAAAAAAATTAAAAATTGTAATAATATATTTGCAAATGGAAATTTATGCTTTTCTTTCTGATGCTAAAAAATTTCTTATTTTTCGTTATCATATTTCCAGTAATAGTTTTTGAAAAGAAGCATCAGTTCACCCATTACGCAATGATTAATAATGAATAAACGTAAAAAAAGGTGGAAAAAGAAGAAAAAATTATAAAAAAAATAGTCGAAAGGTTACATTTTAAAATAATTTAATAAGAAACACTAATTTAATAAGAATTTGAAACTTTTTTTTCTAAATGTTAGAAATCATGCATCATAGCAAAATGTTTAAAAATGTGTGATGGTAAATGCCATATTACATAGTTTATTGTAATAATATCCTTAATTTTTTTAGGAACTGCTCCATGGAAATATATGGAAGTTAAACATTAATTGTTTGAAGTAATACAAGCACATATAAAATATTTACCTTATCGTTAACAGTTTCTTTAAATGTGCTACATGTTACTGTTTGTAAGGGGGTTCGAAATATAAATATGAGGCATCATAAATCTTAATCTTCATCATTTCTCAAGGTAAGCAAAATAAATATTGAGAAAGAATTTAAAGGTAAAATAAATAGATCGTGAAAAGTCGGTGATATATAAATATCTAAATATGCCGAATAAAAACTACATATGATACTAAATACACGAAAACACTAGTATTTGCACTGAAGGTAACTAAAAATGAGGAAACTCAATTCCAAGGCATATATATGTATACGGAGTAAGATACACCCAAATTATAATGGGTAATTTTTAACAATCAATAAAGAGAGCAAAAGACAATAAATTATTAAAAAGAAAATCTGTCCCGATAAAGTGTTTTCTGTAACTAGTCAAAAACGTAAATAAATACGTTTTAGCAAAGAACAGTATTTCAGAATTTAACTGATAAACTTGCGTAACTGAGCGCCTAATCAAAACGAAATTGTGTGGCGATAATTTTCACTTTTAAATATATGTTAGTTAATTGTTAGAAACTAATTGTTTTAAAGCCAGATTGTTTTAATTAATAACACGCATGTAAATAATGCTAATGTTCTTGTATGCGCGGTTTGTGTTTAATAAACATTTTGTTATGAGTTAATTTGGAGGGAGGGGATCCGTCAAGCAAACTAAGCGTACAGAATTATTTTAAAAGATGTTATTATTTTAATGTAATCTGAAAAAGTATGTAACTAATAGCCATTTTATTATTTATTAACATAAATTTAGAAAACTCCTTTATAAAAAGTTAAGCTACGTTAAATGCTAACTTTTAATTGCTTTTAGACAACACATGGCATTATTCATAATGACATAAATTTATACAAAAGTAAAAATGAATATTAAATCATGCCTACAGAAAGTTACCTATAGTATTACCTATACTATGTCCTATTAATGTTACCTGTAGTTATTACCAGTAGAGTGCTACATTAGAAAATTTTCTGTACTGTGCCATATTAGTAATTCCATTGTCACCTAGTGTTGTTAGCATACCAGTTAAGTGTTATGAGAACCTGCTTAAGGCAGTGCTCATCGCTGAGTAAATGTATTTCGCTACTCCAAAATATTACCAGAAGTTCGGTCTGTCAATATACCCTCTCGAAATTTACCAATTAAATACGAATACTATGTGACATCTCCTTCTAAGCAAGGTCTGAAGCCGTAAGTCGAATGATCCCTAGTAATTTTAAACAAGGATGTTAAAGTTCCAGATTCAGTGTCTGACAAAAGCTGTTGAACATAAGTATGTTCAGGATGTAATTTCAAAAATTATAAAAGTCTTAAATTGAAAATATAAAATTTAGTGTTTTAAATATGTCTTTGATAGCCTACTTTTAATATTTAGTAAGAATTTTTTGACACTTAAAATGTGAATTCAAATAAATAACACATTTTGTAACTGGAAAAATTGAAACACTGTATAAACTGTAATCAGAATTACCTTCAATAGATATACTATGTATTTTATATCGAAATAGTTAGCAAATTATGAAAATTCGTCACCTCGAATTCTTTAATAGCAATTTATTTATTGCTATTAAAGAAAATGGTTGCTTTAAATGGACATCAAACAGGCTGCTTTAAGATAGCAAATGCTATTAAATATTCATTATCATTTATGATCTCAAATGGAAAACGAGAAATGTGTTTAAAAATTTGCTGAAATCGTTAATTTGAAGTACTTAATTCTGATCCAATAAAGCTTTATTTAAAAACTTATGCAACTCGTAATGGAAATTCGAAGCTGGCATTTGAAGTACTACGTAGTGTTAGGTGATAAATAATAAACTAACATAAGACTGAATTCTTCGAAACCTACATATAAACATCATTAGTTACATAAGAACATCTATGAACTCAAAATGTATTAATGAAACATTAATCTGATGACAACACATAACTTATGCTAGTGAAAGAATATAAAATATTAATTTTTAGTTTGAAAATCCAGGAGATAAATAATCTGAATACTTGAGTAAGAGTATATTAGCTCGACTTTACTGACTTGAGGAAGACACTAATTAGCCTCTTTGAAATGCATGGTCGATTTATAGTACTTAAAAGCCTTGAAGGAGAAATTCAGATGTAAAAATTACTTAACAAATGGAGGAGGAATGATAATACGGTGGCACATATCATTCATTGAATTATTAATTATGCGCTTATCAGGGTGAAATGAACCAAAAGCAAGCATACGGTTAATTTAATTGTTTCAGCTCAAAATGTAACCTGAAAAATAATTCCAAGTTCTAGTACGATCATGATTCTGAACATACTGATATGAACAGGGGACTTTTATTGCAATTATTCCAGAACACCTTTTTAATTGCCCTAGAACAATCAATTCTTTGTTTCAGTTCACAAATTTAAATTTAATTCAATACGTTTAACAAGGAAAGCAAAAAAAAACCTAGAAATTAATGTTTTTCAAATGACAGTAAAAATTATTGATATGAGATGAATGGTAAAAATTAGGCTACAAGTATTAAAATGTTAACTGAATCGATGCACGTGTGACAAAATATTACTTCAAAGAATTTCAACAATCCAAAAGAAATTTGAAATATTTTTAGGATATTTTTTATTTATTTATATTTTTTATTCGACAGATCTATAAATGCCGATTAACTTTCGTGAGCATTATCTTTTATTCAAAAATATTTTATAATTTTTATATATTGAATTTATTCATTCTTATGCTTACGAAATGTATATATAAGTACTCCCAAAGCAAGCGTCAGAGGCAAAATATTGCTTACTGTGTTGTGATAAATTAATCTGGTTGAAGACGGCGACAGATGATGGTTGCAAGTTATTTCGATTTTAGTGCATCAGTATACACAATATAAAATTTTATTACATTTTAAGTATCTAACTGAAGCGCAGTTTCTTATAATTTCACTAGATCATAATTTTATGAGTCTAATGATATGGTATTGTTCAAAATTTAATGTCCCTTAATGCTTAATAATAACTTTCTTTTCTAAAACGAGATTATTTTGTTATTTAAACTAAAATTTTTGAATGAGTACTTCTGTAACGTTCATTATTTTTTACAATTCTGAGAAGCTATCTAATGTCTTTTGATAAACATAATTGAGAGTTTAAGATTTAATATTTTAAATGCTTAATTTAAAGTTTAATTACACATGTCGAAAATGTAATATATGTTGTATTATACTTAAAGCAGTATTTTTATATTATGCTCCAACATCTGAATGGTAAATAATGGTTAGTGTTGCTTCATGTCAAAGAATGAATTACAATTATGACGAAATTGCAGTGGATGTTTTAATATCTTTCGTTTCCTTTTTATAAATTTACTTAAATTAAAAAAAATTAACAATGTTTTGTTAAAGAAATATAGATCAATTAACATCATTTTGATTTCCTCAAATTTATTACAGACTAACATTTGTTTTTAATATTTCATTAAATTCTTGTTTCATCTTTAGTTACAACCAAGAAACCTTCAATGTCTTATACTGCTCATCCATACAATAAACCTTAATAGCTGTTTCTTAACTTTTAGCTGCCAACGTACAACTCATGTTACTTTATTTTTACGTTTGGGATCAAATGCTAAATAGCCAGTGAATCAATATCTACAATAATTTAAATATTCTGTCAAGCTGTGTCTTAAGTTAATAAAATTGTAAATTTTATGAGTGATTTTTGCATGATTTCTAAAAAATAAGCTCAGTCATATTTTTAGAACGTTTCAAGATTTTTAAGTACGCATATCATAATACATACATACCCACAAGTGCAGTTTGAAATATGATGCATATAATATCCGTTTACATACTTACCTCGAGAATTCATTTACTTACCTATTTGTTTACTTAACTTACTTAAGAATTTATTTACCGCTCAAGAATTTACATACTTAAATTTATCCCAAACTAATAGTGTGATTTCATGTTTGATGCTTGGTGGAATGGAGTATCTGTAGCTAATGTGTTTCTATTTTACTGGCAAATGGTAACCTAACTTCCAGAAACAAAAAATGTGTCTCTCAAGAGATAAAGCCATGTCATTAATATTTAATTTAAAATTTGAGAAATAAAAGGAAAAACAAATATTTGCTTTCATTCATTCAAATCATTTCACATCTTCTTAAAATATTTTCCTTGCATATGAAATATTTTACCGCGGTTTTATATTGGTAGTTCTTTTCCGTTCTTGACTCTTAATATTGACCCTTGTAGACCCTCTTGACCCTTTATAGTATTTCCTTAGTAATTTGGACGAGCAGCGGCAGATCGGTAATGTGGCTGAACCCTCATAGTTGTTTGATCTTGGATCGAATCGTGGCGAACGGGCTGGCTGTATGAGCATTTTCGGGATTTTCTTCAAATGTAAAGTGTATACAAGTCAATTTCCTTTAGGAAGTTCTCAACGAAGTATCTCCTCTTACGCATTTATCTCTCGTGTGGTTTGGCATAATTAAAACGAATCAAACCAAACTTTATTAGTTTTACTCTTTTTTGTAAGGCAAATAATGTTATACCAAGTAATTATTCCTGTGTTTTGTTTTGTTCCTATATTACAAATTTAAAACATCAGTTTCACATAGTTGAGATCAATTAGTTGTCACTTACAGTTTTCAGCTTTTTATGGTTTTCTACTTTAATATTTAAATGTGTTGTCTCTAGTTGTTAATTTCATTTTATAAGAATATGCATGTTCACTCTTCAGTGGTATTTTTAAGCACATCCAAGCTAAATATGAATTAAACGTATTTTGTACAGTAGACTTAAATTTTCAACTAAATATATAGAACATAAAATGCACCTATATATAAGTATTCTTTACTTTTGAAATGAAAGTGTATGTTCAAATTAATAAATTTCAAGTCTTAAATAAATTTCCTGTGCTATCCAACCTTGCTCAAATTTCTTTAATGTGAATAAAATTTTCGTTTAAAATTCTTGATGGTAATGATTTGTAAATTTTTTAACGAATCGGCATAAAACATTTCCACTTAGTGAGCATGTAAATGATCAAATGTGATCTGTTAAGTAAAATTTGTAGCCCCAAATGATGAAACTACCGATTTTCCATTTTTTGGCTAAAATATGCTTTAATACCTTTACTGCACTGAAAATGAATTTCGAAACGGTCTGACGGTAATTGTGGCTTACAAAGGTTTTTTAAATTCATTGATATCCCTTTAAATGCCCCACCCACCTCAAAGTTTATTTTCTTTTACTTCTTAAATGTATCGGTTAATTATTAACATCAGTGTATAAGGCATTTGTCCCTCCTTTCTGTGGTGTAAGCGTAGCACACTCGGCGCGTATTCAAGAGATTCAGGTTAAATTCCCGGCGAGGGCAATGTCATTTCTCATGTCCTGAAAAACCTAATGAATCTATAAGGTAATAAATTTAGATCGACGCTTATAACTTATTTATCCTTTTTTTGAATCGGTGCGTGAGAAATCAACAGAATATTTAAAGTCTTAAATTTTCAAAGCTTAGAAAAAACCATTTAATATTACTCAACTGATCAACTTCGCGTTTTTCAGTAAAAATTACCGAAACAGTAATAAAAAGTAGTGGTTTTTAACCTGGGGGTATTTAGTCCTGGAGGTGCGAAAGTATTTTCTAATTTTGTATGAAAACTATTGCCTGACCTCTTATCAAGAACTAGTGATCACTACCCCTAAGTTTCTGCGAAAGTTTGTAACAAAATTAGGACCAAGAAGAGTTTCATAAGTGTCCTTCAATTTTATCTAATATAAGAGTAGGGAAAAATGCACAAATTCATATATATCTTAAGCGTTAAAATATTCTCAGAAAGAGAAAGGCGAGATATGTTGATATGATCCATTCCTCTAAGTTCTAAGAAGATGACAGAAATAGCAAATAACACATTCTAGTTTTCTATCCATCTTAGAGTGAAGCTTATGCCGGTTCCGCTTTGATCTTATCCCTTTCAGTGTCAAAATCGATGAGTCATGTTTTCTTAGAAATGTTTGTGCTGTTTCTGATGGTTATCGATGCTAATTCTATGCTAACTGAATAACATATTCTATTACGCATTCTAGAGAGCTAATCAAATATTCTGTGCTTTACTGTATTTTTTCTTATTTGTTTGAATATATTGAACTACTTTGTTTCCTTCTTTTATAAGAAGTGCGTGCAATAAGTTAAGAGCACCAAATGTTATTCGGTATAAACCAGATGAGTTATACAGAAGTAGCATTAAATTAATGACAGGTAATTAAGCAAAGTAAGAATATTGAGATAATAGTACAAATGTTATAATCGCAATAACTCAATAAGATAGAATATGAAGATAATTTTGTGATGTGCTTTAATAAACTAAAATGAAATAAAATGAAATAAACATAAAAAAGTATAATACCAAAATATGCTCAAAACAAATTTCACCTGTGAAAAACCAGTTTTATTTCAATCCTAGACTGTAGTAGAAATTTCGTATTACATGAAATCACGACTTCAATCCTAATGGATTTCGCGAATTCATTCACAAGCTACACACAAGGAGGAAATAATGAGACTTGATAATATAACTTACCCCTTTCTTTCTGTACGCATGTGTGAAACTGACGTTTAAAAATACGTGCATGACATAGTTAACATTATAACTAAACGGAAAGGCGTACGACATCACGCCGGTGTATAGCACCATGCGGATTTCGCTAGATGTAAGGTTATGTTTTTCAATAAACCAGTGAGCGCCTGTATTATACATTTTACAGTAAATTTGCGCAAAAATAAACTTCATTTTATACATAATTGTATTCTGTAACACTTATAATACGTTTAAAAAAGAAATAGAATATCAGCTATGTATGAATTACTTTCAGTTTAGAAATTACTTATCTTTTTGTTTATCTGGTATATATATGTACCAACAGGTATTATTACCGGTACATATGTGTGCCATTATATATTAATGCATATGTGTACATTATTGCATCATATTACCGGTACACATGTGTACCATAATTTAAGCAAATTATTCTTGAAGGCAATAAATTATGCGGCTTTGGGTATAACCATGGCCAAACGCAATCACGCATGGCATGGCATGCATGGCATGCTACCGCATCATGGATAGCATGCATGGCCATTCTCAATCTCCTAAGGAAAAAAATAAAAAAAACAACAAAACTACAATGAGTAACCTTATAATAACAGAAATTGCTTTCGTTTTTGTCTGAAAATCTATTTTCCATATTCAAGGACGAAAGAGTTAAATATGCACGTAATTTTCTGATATCATACTGGCAAGATAATTTAAGATATGGTGAGAGCGAAAGGTGTCCAACAGTTCGAAAGATCACTTGAATAAACTCGAAGAAAGTCCGCCGTCATTGCTTGACCGCACAGCTCTTGTCCATAAAGACTGATCGGAACTCCAGCGTACAGCATCACAACATTGGAAAAAATGAGGGCTCGCCATCAGAACCTTCGTGCTTCATATTTCTTTCTAGCTCCTCTGATCAAACAAATTTTACCATTATTCCCTTTTAGTATAATTTAATTTAAAAGAACTGAAATCATATATAATTTTGTTTCGTAAATTGACGAATTCAATAAAAGGTACTTAATTCCTAGGAAGTTCCTTCTAACTTATTGTAAATGTACAGTAGCCACTCTTACTTACCAGTACATACAATAGAATAAAAATGTTTGATATGCGCACATATTCTCTGATAAGGACAAATGTTAGCAATTTAGTTTGACGCAAAAATTAATACTAATTTTCTTTAATTTACAAACTTTAGTAAGTGACAAAAGTCCATACCGTACTTGATCAGTTCATTGTATAAAGGTTTCTTTAAAAATTTTATGAAATTATAACAACGATTTTATTGATATTGCAATAACTCTCATTATCCCAATAGAATGTTAAGGGAAAATGGTGATGTCGCTTATGGTTTCCGCTTGTACAACAGAGAAAGATGATTCATACAAACCATTAAGCATTTTATGTTGCAAAATGTCTTCAAACTCCAGCGGTCAATGATGTTAAAACATTTCAGCAGTCAGCAGGTGCAGAATCTAGAGGACAAACTTAAAATCTTGAACCAGGAATCGCAACTGTACTGTTACGAACACTGATGTTGAAGCAGTTCAAAAGCTATTCTTAGAAGCTTCTTATCAAGTGGCGTAGTGTAAATTGCAAAAATTATGATATTTTTTGAAATTTTTCAACCAACGAAAATTCCATAGTTTCGGTAACAAACGATGGGATTCGATCATGCATTCAAGATCTCAGTGCAGGTATGTAGCGGTATCTATTTAAAAGGTAAAGAAACCCATCCTTTTAAATTGAGTATTTAGCTGTACGAGTCACATGTTGTTGATATCGAAATCATTTGTCAGTATGTTTGCTACGCGTTAAGGAGACAAATGTTGGAAAAAATTTATTTTGTGAGCCCCTAGAGTAGCCGAAAAAAGGAACTCACGTATTTAACCACACTATTTGTTTTTAATTTAAAATACCCATGAATGTCATAAGCTCAGTTTGCATCTAAATGCTAGATAAAAATTCTGGATATGTTTTCGTGCATCAAGACAGAAATACAACAGTTTAGAAATAAGCATCGCCAGTTGGAATGATATGCATTTGAACTGAATGCTTTGTCAGAAACTTTGAAATAGTATTTTACTAGTGGATTAAATGTATCATAGTATATCAGAAATTGAGAACTTAATTTTTTATATGTTTTGTGTTTCTGAAAAAACATATGTGCTTTACATACCATGTTTCTTTACCGAAGTATGGTGGCTCTTCAAGGGCTGCATACTAAGCAAATTTCTGAAATTTGCAAGGAAATTATGCAGTTTCTAACTAACTGAAATACGATTTATTAATGCTAAGCCTTCGAAAAAAAGAGTCGCAATACCTCAACTAATATTTAACAGATATAATTAGCTACCGCTGTATATATTCAGAAATAAATACAAGACACAATTCAATTTGACTCAAATTTGATGGACGACAGAGATTTTAGAAAAGACGATCTTGCTGAATTACTAGGAAATGTATAAATAATCAATTTTTTGTAATCAGGCTGTTATAGGAAACAATCAGATTTCCTAGAGATTACGGAATTACAAGCTTAAATTTTACAGAAAGTAAAAGTCCTTCTTTTCATACAATTGCATGATTTTAAGAAACTTATTACAGTTTGGTGTTTACTCAATATGAATCGAACTGTGGCATAAAGCATACTGTAAAATAAAGTTTTGCAGTCTCTGTCTGCTATTAATAGGCACAATTTTTCAAATCGCCTCTTTCAATATTTGTGTATTTCGCTATAAGACAATTTTTTTCGTAGACGTTTCTAGAGATAGAACCACTTAAAAACTGCAAAAAAGTGATGAAATGCTCTTCATCTCGGATGTGCAGCCATATGTTCCTCAAAGAGGATAACTATGTCGATTTACACTGCTCGACTTTGAAAATGCAACACCAAGAAGGAGTGGTCAGAAAGTGATGGAATTTGGAAAAAAGAAACAGCAATAAGTAATCTTTATTTCAAAATGATAGTCAGAATACAGAATGAGAACGTCGTCGGCTCAGTAGGATGTAGGACAACCGCTGTCAGCGATGCACGAAGAAACACGTTTAGGCATAGAGTCGATAAGAGTGTGGATGGTGTCCTGAGGGATGGCTCTCCATTCCCTTTCAATCATTTGCCACAGTTCGTCTTCTGAACAAAGCAAGGGCAGAGTCTGCAAACGGTGTTCAATCACATCCCACACATGTTCGATTGGTGACAGGTCAGGAGAGTACGGTGGCCAGGGACGCATCTGTATACCTTGCAGAGCATGTTGGCAGATGCGAGCACTGTATGGTCGGGCGTTATCCTGCTAAAAAATTGCATTAGGCAGCCCCTGAAGGTCGGGAATTGCCAACGGCCGCAGTACATTATCCAAGTATCGTTGGGCCGTCATAGTACCCTGAATACGAACTAGAGGTGACCTGAAATCGTAGGCAACAGCGCCCAAACCATTATGGCACGTTGTCGCGCGGTGGCGCGGTCCACAGTGACTGCCGGATTAGATCTGTCTCCACGTCGACGCCACACACGTATGCGGCGACTGTCACTGGATAAACAGAAGGGTGACTCATCTGAGAACACGACGTTTCGCCATTCTGTCATCCATATCGCTCCAGTCCGGCACCATTCTAAACGTTGGCGTCTATGCTGTGGGGTCAATGGCAGTCTTCTTAATGGACGCCGTGAGTGCAGATAACGTTCAACCAATCGACGGGAAATGGTTCTGGTCGACACGGGAATATCCAGGGTATCTTGTACATGCTACAAAATCGCGGTACTAGTGTCTTGCGGGACCGCCATAGCTTGTCGGCGGATGCGTCGATCCATGCGTGCTGATGTCACTCTGGCTGCACCTGCACCCCTCCTTCTTCCCACATTTCCTTGTTCCAACCACGTTCGCCATAGCCGATGCAACGTGCTTGCATCCATGTCGGTATCAGCTGCGGTTTGACGTAAGGACAAACCCGCCCTTCTTATTCCGATCACCATACCCCTCATAAAATCGTCTATCTGCTGGAAGGGCCTTCGTTGACGGTGGCCTGGCATTCTCTCCTATTACACGTATTCTCCGGGACAGAAACCAGCTTTCTTCGATAATTCGTCTAGCATAAATAACGACACGAATATTGCCCATTCTGCACGTTCTTTCCCTTATATACGACATCACGTGCGTCGGAGAGCTGCGCATTTCACATCATTCGTATAACTCAGTGACGTGCGTCTACTCTAAAATTTGCATAAATTTCTGACCACTCCTTCTTCCTGTTGGATTTTCAATTTCGACCAGTGCACTACCCATTTCATGGGTGGAGAGGCTTGGTGCACTAATGACGTCAAGGACTCAGTAAAGAAATACTCAAGCAACCCTAACGTATTAGTTAGCAAAGCTAATGATAGACGATTATAAGAGTGCCTTATCAAAGTCACCTGAAGAACATCAGTCAGGCTAATGCGCATCAATATGGTGTACCAAATCGAAGGTCTATGCCTCCATGCGTCCATGCGACTTAAAAAATCGGTGCATTTCAGCAAGTTGTTCCTTCGCTTATCAATGATAATTGTACAATACGATGAATGTTTTCAATTATGTCTATTCGTATAATATAAGATAAATACAGCAGCGGCGTGGTTATCGGTGGTAATGGGTAATGCTTAGGTTGCAATGATTATTATATATATAT